>CANYBF012119334.1:0-10776 GCA_948192965.1 Dalechampia spathulata
TTCACATGTCATGTCACATGACACAAGCACATTTTACTACACATGTCATACATATGCCATGTCACGCACCATCTCACATGCCATGCATTTGGTATGTCATACATATAACATGTCATGCATATGTCATGTATTATAGCATCAGACATATCATACATATGGTATGCCATACATCATTCACATGCCATGCATAAGGTATGTCATTCTATAATACCATGTCATGCATATGCCATGCATACGCATTACATACGCTATACGCCCAACACTAAAATGAATCCCAAAACGTTAACGCATAATGCCACACATTATTTGCTATAATATGTGTTTACATATTAGGTTGCCATATCATGCATATGATATGTCATTCATACTCATATGACATGCATATGCCATGTTACTTTTATCGTTATATCATATGACATGCATATGCCATGCCATCCAAATGCCATATAGCTTTATATGTCATTTTACGTGCAACTTTGCAACGCCGATTTACATAACGCGCTATGTGTTTACAATTACGCTCGCATGCTTGCCTGCTTAGGACAATTAATCCCAACTAAAATGGTAAAATCAATTTTGGAAACTCATAGAATAGATCTCCATCACCCAAACCCAATCTCTGAAGGGTTTAATTAGTACTCATGCTATGGGTCGGTTGGACCAATCCGGAACCATTCGGTGGCGACTCCCTTGTGACTCTTTCGAGTCCGTATTATTCCCTAAGGGAACCTTTTAGGAAGACTGCGCTTTCACTCCAAGTGCGGTCCCCGGTCCGTGACTTTCGCAAGCCTCGCTCTGGGCCCCGGTAGAAACCGACGCTCATAATAAGTTTAATAATATCAAAAAAATAGGATAATAAAAATTTGGAATTTATTTATGATATCATAAATGAGTAATGATGATGTAAGCATGATGTGTGTATAGAAGTATAATTATGATCCTAATGTATTAGAAAATAAATAATTATTTATTAATAATGTATTAGTAAAAGTATATGATAATATGTAAATATTAGAAAAGTATAATTAGTATTTTTATTAATGATGTCATGATGATATCATAAAATGGTAAGGATGATGTCATAAATATGATTTTTAATGTATTTGGAAATTAATAATTGAGTATTAATAAGGAATTAGTAAAAGCATTAAGAAATAGTATTTAAATATATGTATTTTTGACATGTGATGAAAGGATATAATATAATATTATAATATAAAGAATATAAATGAATTAAATATTGAATATGTAAGTAAATAAATATATAGATATATGGAAATAAATAAGATAGTGGGATGTTAAATTAATATTATATAATGGAAGTAGGATAGGAAAATGTGTTGGTGGAGTTTTAAGTTAATATATTATATTAAAAGTGGGATTGGTAATTATGTTAGTGGTGTAGGAAATTGTGTTGGTGGATGGAGAGAAGATAAAGTATTATATTTTATTAGTTAGTGGAAAAAGGTGGAGGGTTCTTATTATAAAATAAGGTGTATTGGAGTATGTATAAAGTATATAAATACATGTAAATGAGCATTGATTGGTGGAATTTAAATTAAATACATATAATTATATGTATAAGGGCTAGAAGATAGTATTTGGGCTGCCCTGCACCTTATCCCTTAAGCCCTATGAAAATTCCTCTCTTACTCACTCCATATCACTCATTTTTCTTATCTTATCTCTTCCAAGACCAAAACCTATCCTCTTTCCATCTTTCATTAACTTCATTCTTACTTTATTCTTTCATTTCTTCATTTTCCTTAAGCAAAATCAAAGCTATACTCCATTCTTCCTTCATTTCCACTTTAATCTTCATGTATATTAATAGGTATATTCATTTGAAACAAGATTAAGTCAAGATACTTCCATTTCTTCTTGTTTTTCCAAGGGTGTACATGTTTTTCTTCATAACGCATCAAAACTAAAGCTATTTCCTTGAAGAAGCCTAAGTTTTACAAGTTTTTCTTCTTCATTTGGCTTTAATTTTCAAGTTCCAGCAACATCTTTAAGTATATATCAAAGTTTGACCAAAATACTCCTTATTTTCTTTCATTTTCTTAATGATTGAAACTCCTTTTCAATGGTACTTAAAGTTCATGGCTAAAACCATGAAGATTCATGAGTTTTACTTTTGACCAAAACTTTTCCTTAATGAATAACTTTTTTTATGTTTGATCTCACTCTCTAAGGTACATGCATGCTTGATTTAGGTGGAGATCAAGCTTAAGGAGGCAAAAGTGAATAGTTCTAAATAGATCCATGGGTAAAACAAGTGAAGAGCACATTTAAGTTGAGTTTTTGGTTGTTTGATTAAAGGTGAGCCATGGTGAGTATGAATAAGTAGTAGATCCATTATATTTGTGCATTTTGTGTGTGTTTAGTGTTTTAGCTGAATTTATTATGGTAGTGTTGGTAGATTTTGTTGTTCATTTGATGGTTAGAATGATTAGTGATGTAAAAAGCATGAAATAAAGTGATTAATGGTTGTGTGGTTATGTGTGTCTTATGATTTTTCCTTTTGGCTAAATTATTTGGAAGCTATTTACTAAATAATGGTAAGTTTAAAGCATGATTAAAAGAGATTTATTAAAAACAAAAGGTTAATAGTTAAGAAAATGATAAAATCTAAGTGATAAGATAAGTATATTTGATGATTTCAGGCTAAATCTTCATTTTAAGTATTTATGAATTAAAAGCTATGGAAAATTTATTATGTTAAGTTTGATTTAATTATTTAACTTAAGAATTAAAGTGCAATGGAATTCTTATAATGTAAGAAGATTAGTATAAAGCAAGATTAGTGAAATCAAACCTTAGAAGCATTATTCAAATGATTAATGGATTCAAATGGAAGCATACGGCCATAAAGTTTTTATGGACTTAAATGATTATTAAAATAAGCATATTAAGTGTATTTTGAAGATTTAATGAAGTCATAAATTGTCACATCTTTTACCTGCATAACATGCTCCCATAGAATGAATATCAACTTTATACTCTAGAAAGTTAACAAACATCCGATAAGGGATTCCATACAGTAAACCGTACACATTTTTCTTAAAAACATTTAACACATGAATAACTATCCATCATCTATTCCATTCCATTCCATTTATCATTCCCTGACACTATCATACTATCATAATTATCTCATCAACTTATCAGAGATATTATCATACACACATTATAGTTTACTTATTTATGGTTTGTCATAAATTATTACTATCGTAATAATTTAATACCACTAGCTTATTTAAAATACTATTGAATCCTTACCAATAACTTATTTCATGGTCTAGCTGTTGACTGCTAACATCCTTGTTCCTTGGCTTTACTAGTTCCTGCATTTATCAATTGACAAGCGCTAAGCATAAAACTCAGTAGTGCTAACGTAACATATATCATAAGCATCAAGATAATCATATTAATTAAATAACATCATTATTATAACATATCATATCATTATTAATTAAATAACATCATTAAATTCATCATCATCATTATCATCAAGATATATTATATTATCATCATGGATATCATATCATCAACATGTGCGTATTATATCATCGTCATGTATGTATCATATCATCATCATGTATATATTATATCATTAACATGTATGTATCATAACATCATCATGTATGTATCATATCATCATCATGTATATATCATATCATCATCATGTATATATCATATCATCAATATGTATGTATTATAACATCATCATGTATGTATCATATCATCATCATTATGTATATGCTATGGTATGTGTGTTCATTGTGATTAATTGCATATATGCACATATATGCAAACACATACCATTTATATTAGTACTATATCTTTATGAATAATGCTTGCATATGAGAATGCATCAATGTTATGCATTCTCCCTCGTATTTTCCTATTCATATTTCCATATCATTCATATCATTTTACCCTTTTTATATATTGAGCCATTTCATAAGCGAGCTTGGTACTGTGTCTTTCATATCATATCGTATATATGGTTCAACATACTAGAACATTTCATATTCATTTTATTGTTGTAGTTCAACAAACTGGAACTTATTTCACATTCTTTCTTTTCTTTTCATTTCTTTTCATTTCTTTTCTTTCTTTCCAATTCATTTCCCGTAGGAATTCATTTCATAATGCCTAAGTACCCTTTCATTTATCATTTCATCATATATTTTGTTTCTCATTTCATATTTATTCTTTGTATCCTTCCTTATTCCTCCATGTCATGCTTTATGCCATGTTTCATTACTATTCCATGCTTCATATTGATGCTATGTTTCATAATTAATGCATTGACGTTTATGGCATGGATATTTATATCATCATATCATAATAAGTCATGTAATGTTATTGCATTACCAACCAAGCGTAATTAATTATGCAATGCTATTGCATTACCAAACAAGCGCCCCTTTGATCATTTTAATGATCTTAGGAACTTCAAATAACTAACACAAACCTGCAATGTTCTTTCCCTTGTTTAAATCCTTTGGTGGTGCGGGAGGACTATTCATTGATCCACTTAAAACATAATGAATATTCATCTTTAATTAATAAATTGCATTCCATTATTACTCATTTATTATTTGTATTTAGCAATCCATATATTTCTTATAATTAATCAATCTCTTTATCTCATCAATATAATTCATTTACCTTATCTTATGATTTCTTAGAAATCATATTTTCCTTTATTATGATATCACTATTCATGTAGTTACTATTCACTCAGTTACTATTCAAGTTTATGCACTATTCATAATTATTTTATAATTATAATTCTCCTTTCATTAATATAACCTTCTTATATATAAATCATGACTTATAATCATAACCATATAATTCTTTCCTTATTCGATCTCTTAACTCCTTAACCATATCAGTATTTCTTAATCAAACCATTGATATTGTATTAATAATAATTATATGTATCCACATGTCCTTAACGATTAGTTTAATTCATTAACATAACATCTTTAGAAGTATTATTCTTTTAACTTCTTAATCAATATCCTCTTAATTTATCCATATATACCTTCTTAATAATCAATCATAATTAATTTCTATTTCACTTGGATAAAATGTATAATAATATTAACTTAATATCAATATGTCTATATTATCCCATAATTTTCTTATATTCACCCTTTTAAATACCACTCTCATTAATTCCTTTAATAATTAAAACCATAAGTTTATTTAATATCCATATGCCTTTTTACTATTCATGGCATTATCCATTTAATATAATTAATCATATCTTATCTTACTCACTTAATTAATTCCCTTAATCACTTCCATTATCCATATCACCATTCTTAAATTAATTATACCTTAGTGTCATATCTCTACACAAAGCACTATCTCACTTTAATTCATCATAATCCATTATTAACTTTAACTCTATATTTAACTCATTAGGAATGTTTAATTCCTTTAATTAAATATCTTTTAGCATTAAAACTCATCTTAAAGCACTAATTCTTTTTATCATTAATTAAATCATTAAATACTTATCCAATAAATCATCTTATACCATTTCTTAATTATTTCATTAAACTTTCATATTTCATTTACCATACTTAATTTAATACTCCATTTTAAATTCTCCATAAATTATTTCCACTTACTTTATAACATTCTCACTTTTAGTTTCCACTTAAATCATCATTTATAAATCCTTAATTTATATTACTTTTACATCATCATACTTAATTTAATATCCCTTTTTAATTCTCAACATTAATTATCATAATCTTTATTTAATATCATACTTCATTTATGTCATTCATTTAATTCATCTTATTTAATATCCTTAATTAATCCACTTACTACCATTTAATAACCATATTATAAAATCTTCCATTATCACTTAATATACTTAATTGTTTCTCAATTAAATATCTTATTCCATTTTAATCACATGACTCCATAATTCTCCACTTAGCATTTAAATATTATTTCTTTAAATCCCACTCATTCATTATATTCCAAATGTTTCCACTCAAAATCCACTATCTAAGAATATTCTTTATGTTTTCCATAAAGTCCCATTATCATTTTAATATTCATACTTTAACTTTCATTATCTCAATTATACCAAATTCCACTTATCAATAATCAATAAATCAAATTTCTTAATTATTAACTTAATATTTATTTTCCACCAATTTAATTAATTAATCACAAAGAACTTTAACATTCCAATCTTAACCAAAACTAAATCAAACTCATATTTCATCATCTTCATCATATGAACTCATTATGAACATATTATGAACATTTAATCATAATCATCAATTAACTCATATTTTCACTTATATTCAAAAATCATCTTAAACATTAATCTTTTATTTTATTCAATTTTCTTTAATCATATTTTAATTTTTACCATCCTGTAGCAATTTAGCTTCAAGTAATTTGGCCAACCATGAAATCACCATACACACACACCCACACAACACCAACTCATTTTATTCATCATCCTTTACAACTCTAATAATCTAAAATATCAAATAATCAACTAAAAACTATCGATTTACCAAGTAAACAATTCGGCCAAATAGAAAACTCTAACATAAATTCGTAAATCATTTATACTCATCATCCATATTAACTTACCAATATTCACCTTTAATCCAAATACTCAAAACCACACTAAAAATGGAACTTCCTTTGATTTTACTGCAGATCTACTAAGATTTTTGCATTTTTGACTTCCTCAATGCTAAACCAACACCTTCATGACACAAACATAAGCTATATGGTTAGATCATCAATAAAATAAGAGATATTCAATAAAAAGGGTTTGGCTTACACAATGAAAGTTGCTGATTTTTTTGATTTAAAGCTCCAAACTTGAACCATAAGCAAGGAATGATTTGTTCAACCTTAAAAATGGAAAGAAATAAGAGTATACTCATCAAAGAAGGTTCGATCAACATGTATATCAAGAAAAACAAAGAGTATTTTGGCCAAACCTTATAGTATACTCATGAACTTTGTTAATACTTGAAGGATCAAAGCCAAAAATGAAGAAAAACTTATGGTTCTTTGATGGCTTGAAGGAGAATGATTCGGCCTCTTAATGAACAAGTGCAAAATTAAGGTTTCTTAGCTTGAACTTGATCTTCACTTGATGAACTTGCTTAGAACATAAGGTTTGAAGAGATTAGATGAACGTTAGATGATATATTTTGGTTTTCCTTTAGGTCAAAATGAAGAACAAGTATAATTAAGGTAGGAAAAATGAAGAATGAAGGAGGAAATGAAGAAAGTGGTTTGGCCAAGGAGAGGAAATGGAGAGAATGATGGAGTATTTTGACCAAAATGAAGGATGGAAGTGGTTTATGATACCATACGCTTAAACACCCTCAAATATGTATTCTTATACATATATACTTCTATTTCCTCCAATCATCATCCATAAATATGTATAAATACTCAATTAATACTCCAATACATAATTATTTAATAAAATACCATCCTTCATCTTTTTCCATTACCAAATAAAATAATATTTCTCTTTCCTTCTTACACCCCACTAACACAAATACTCATCCTCCTTTTCCAAATACCAATATACTAATTAAAATACTCCTCCACTAACATAATCCTCCATACCACATTAAATATAATTTCTCAAATCTCCATATTCCAAAATTCAATTATTTAATTATTTCTTATTTTTCATTAAATAATTCATAATATCCATATAATTCCTTTTCTTTTTAACTTAAATTTATACTTTAATATCCTACATCATCATTCCACTTAATTATAATAATACCTTAATTCCTTATACATTTATTATACTTATTAAATACCTTCATAAATACCAAACCATATTTTTATACGTATTATACATATACTATATATGTATGTATGTATTTATTATACTTTCTATAAACATACATAACTATTAATCATGTATGCTCTTAATATACTTTACAATACAATTATACATACTTATACACTCAATTATATCCTATCGTATATATGTATATATTCCATTCATATAAATTATTTATATTCATCTTAATTTATACGTTACTATTAAATTATGCTCACTCTATACAAATCTATGATTCATATCAATTCTTGTATACCCATACATAAAATTCATATATGTACGAAATAATTTACGTATCTCATTTATACGATTTATTTATATGATTGATTAATTATACGATCCGTTAATTATTCTGATTAATAATGCTTAAATATTTTAAGCGTACTCGATATTATTTTTGTCAATTTTTATCGATGATATATCTATTAAATTACCATCGACTTCAAAGTCATTAAATTATCATTTTGATGATACATTTATTTAATTATCGTATCGATAAGTACGATCGACCATATTTTAGTGGTCTCGTAAAAATTTTATCATTCCAACATTTAATCATATACCATAAGGAGCATCATTTATTTCTCATAGCATTCATAAATCATATAAAATTCATGTTATCATCCCAAATTAATCATGTATAAAGCATAGCACATTAACAGTATATATAATAACAGTGTATGCCAAAAATGAGAATGTGATAGTTAATGAAAAATGGTATGATTGGATTTTTGATACAATGTCACTTACAAAGTATTTAATCATGCAAGGATTTTATTGAATTTTATGAAACTTCTTTTTGAAAGCTTTTATTTTAATGATAATAAAATTTTTAAATTTCCTTATTTTCAAGATCAAAGATGCAGTTAAAATTTTTACATTACTGCATTTGATTAATGATTTTAATATTACTGCTTAATACTTTTAACTTATAGAAGGGGTCGATAATTGATTTTTAACATCCCTTGTAATATGTTTAGCGGATTTTAATGTCAAAGTGGAATTTGTTAAGCATATTATGGGAGCATGTCATGCCTTATAAGAGGGGTAAGGTGTGATATGTTGTTTTGCTATTAGAGCATGGTTTTAAAGGTTTTATTGATATTTATTTATAGCTCTGGGTATTATAAGGTTGCATATTATTGCTTACATCATACATACATATGGAAGCTTACTAGGTGCAATCTTATATTTTATAGATAGTAGATAAAAGATGTCAAATAGAGCTATGATTACTGATAGTAAAGGTTGGGGAATTCATAATCCCCATAATGGTGTTATAGATGCCGGTGATAGGGTAGGTAATGATGATGGTGTCAGTGAAGCAGATAGATAGGGTCCTGCTAGACTAGGGCAGACAGAGGCTTCGGGACAGGTGCCACTAGTAGTACCCCTGATAGTTACAGCGGGAGAATAGGTGATAATGACGATTGGTACTTTGATGTGATTATTATAGGGGCAGGCTATAACCCAGTTGATTGAGCAGCCGAAGAGGGAGTTTGATAAATTACAGAAGATGGGTGCTATTAAGTTTACAGGGACGACAGACCCTTTAGTAGCTGAACAGTGGTTAGAGTGGATCCAAAGCATATACTAGAAGATGGGTTGTTCAGATCAGTTGAAGCTAGAGTATGTGATTTCTTTGCTCTATGATGATGCATATGAGTGGTGGAAGATAGTTCCACACAGTCTAGATGAGCCTTTAACACTGACCTAGGAGGATTTCCAGAGGGAGTTTTGGCAGAAGTACATTCTATTTGCATATACTGATGAGAAGCTATAGGAGCTTTTGGCACTACGATAGGGTGATATGTCTGTAGCTGGTTATGAGAGGGAGTTTACCATACTAGCTTATTATGCTATGGGGCTGTTGAGACCACTGGTAAGGATCACTATAAGTAGTTTGAGCAGGGCTTGAGGCCATAAATTAGGAAGCTGGTAGAGGGATTTATGTATGAGGATTTCTCAACCTTGATTGCTAATGTGTTGAGACATGAGAAGACACTAAAGAAGGAGGAAGACCTAATGACTCAATAGATTAGGAGAGCAGCTCCTTTATCTAGTGGTGCCTTTGGAAGTGATAGTAAGAGGAGACGGTTCAGAGGTTCCTTCATACAGAGATTGGGAGGTGCTAGGCAATTTTCACCCCATCCTGCACCACCTAGATAAATGATAAGGAGAGGTCAGTTGGACACGAGATCGTGTACTACTTATGATCAGATGCATAGTGGAGTTTATCGGATGATGATAGGGATATGAGTCTGCTATAATTATGGTGGACGTGGACATATGGCACGAGATTGTAGCATGCCGCATGCTGGGCTGATACATATTGCAACAAAGGGATTTGGCTCTTGTACAACTTCTAGATTAGTTGAAAGGAGCAGTTCAGCATAATCTATTATGAGAGGTCGCGATAGAGGTAGGGGAGCTATTGGTGGTAGTCAAACATCTGTTAATCAATCGTAGGGGTCAGTGCTTCAACAAGAGCGTATACTATACAATAGCAAGATAAGGATTGAGATGCTAATATGGTTATTAGTGAGTTTCGTTGTTACGCCCGCGTTTGACCCCTTAGAAGTTTGTAGGGTTTTGAGTATGCATGTTTGGATGTATACGTGTATGTATACATGTATTGCTTGTGTATGTGCTGTGTATTCTGTGTTTATATGTGCGTCGTGAGGACGTATTCGATGTGTATTTGATGTGTGCATGATGGCATGCATGTTTGCTTTGGCTAGGAGGTATTTCAGGTCGTCGAGGAGTGCGTTTGAAGGAGAGAAGAGGAGTTTGAGGAGTGGTACGGGCGTACGGGGAGGTTGTACGGCCGTACGAGTCAGGGGAGTTGAGGAGGCTAGGGCTCCTGGAGGACGTACGGGCGTACCAAAGGGTTGTACGGC
>CANYBF012119482.1:0-12823 GCA_948192965.1 Dalechampia spathulata
ATCATGGACTTCAATATATAGTTTAATACTCCAAGTAAAACAAGTTCATCCAAAACATTGTACTATATAATGAATAATGCCTTTATTAATGAAAAACGTATGGTACAAAAACACATGATGCTCTAAAGCATACACTAACACTCTTTTCCTGGTTTAAGAGTTGCCTATAATTTCTATCCCTTTCTCTCTCTAGTTACTTGTGGTTCAATTTCTAAAATTTCTATTTGAATTCTCACTTGACTCAAGTTACCATGTTATCATAATCTACCTCAAAAGTCAACATTCACTAAAAATATCATGCGCTATAAAATGCTTCTATTATTAACTCAGCCAAATAAATGGGATAGGAATCATTTCTTGGTTTCAGTTTAATGAATCTTCTTCAGATATGCTTATATACATGAGTTCACATAAAGAATACAGTAGAATATGCATATACATACTAGGATTGGACATTTAAATTCACAGTTCTTCCAAGCCTTTAACCATACTAAACAGCTAACCATTCTTGAAGATTATCATCTTTCCAAAGGAAGATTTTATATGGCACAGTTCCTAAAATTAAAGTTAAAACAACCAAACTTAATTATTGATTAAAATATTACTTAATTCTTCTACTATTATATTATGAATAAGAAGAGCAACATTCACATAGAAAAATCCCCGCATAACAAAGTTAAGTTTTCTTCTCAACTGGTTAACTTGATATTAACAATAACAACATGTAAAGTGGATAATGAAACTAAGCTTCACATATACATAAAACACAAACATGGCTCGACAACTTCTCTGTCATAACCACTTACAGATTCTTTACAGTTTAATTGTAAGAAGAGAATAGTTTCTTATACAATAGCAAGTTGCATGCTTACCTTCACTAATAGAAATCAATTTGTCCTGTACTTAAAACACGCTGCCAACTGAAAGTTCAGTTTCTTGAAACACTAAATATTTCAAGCCGAAGTTTCTCACCTATTCTCGTCTCTTCTCAAACCTTAAACCCGAAGTAATGGTAATACTCTACTAAACTCACCCTTTCTAAGTTTTGTTGCACCCTCACTAAGGCGGTGGCTCTCCACTTCTCCTATCAATAATTTAATTCCACTAAATCCTACCCTATATAGAGAGAGAGTAATCAAATGATATATATATATATATCTCCATAACAAAATTAAAATGTAAATATTATTATAATTTCAATTTATGACTTTATGTTAGTCAATTAAATAAATTTACATATAAGATGATTTAATTCATTAACTATGTGTTTGGTAAAGATTTTATATTAACTTTTAAATTACCTTTTAGATTTTAAGATAGCTTTTAGTATTTTTTAGGTGTTTGGTATTAGCTTTTAAAAAAGCTTGAAAAACCTATTAGAAATAGCTGTTACATCAAAAGCTGTTTAAAATCACCTACTACTACTAATCTTTTAATTATTTTTCATTCTCAAATAAGTTATATTTTTATATATAATACCCTTTTAGTAATTTCATATTCTAACAGCTAATTCAAAAGTTAAAAATGATACCAAACACTCAAGTGTAACAGCTAACCTAACAACTAGTTTAAAAGTTAATCTAACAGTTAACAGCTACAGCTAATCGAAAAGCTAATCTAACATTTAATTGAAAATCTAATGTCAAACATAGCCTAACTCTCAATATAATAAAAGCAATGTATTAAAATCTTAAATTTTAATATAGAATTAGAAATTATCAATATGTATAATAAAATGTATTCAGTACAACTTGATTAAGGGTTTAAATAATTTATTTACATCTCAATTCATTTATCACCAAAGTTTATATGTTAATTTAGTTTACACACTAAATCGTCAAAGTATATATATATATACATATATATATATGACTAATTACTATAAATTAATACTCATTTTATATACATATGCTATCATTAATTCATTCACCATTTCCCATCATAATTCTATTGTATGACATTAACCTTAAACACTCTACCAATAATTATCCCTATTCCAACTATTATTATATTTCATTACACCTTATTAATCCAAATATTATAATATTAGCGTAATTTTAATTGAAATCAATAACTACCTATATCCAACATCTATAAGTAAATTAACAGGTAAGCAAATGAATAAATCACCCACTAAGGCATTATAAGTACCTTTATATAAATAAATAAAATAATTTAAGCATTAGTTATATTTCTATATAACATTAATGTCTCTATTATTTAATAAAATAATTTAGATGTCAAATTGTTAATTGTAATCAGTTAATCACTAGTTACACTAATAATTTATTTATCAAAATAAAATAAATCAATCAATCAATAAAAATAATTAAATGTAACCGGTAATTTAAATAATGACAGTGAATGTATGGATGTGAAAAAATTAGCTAATATTTTATTAATATATTTTATAGGATTGTGTAGAATCAATATTATAAAATAATTATATTATTATTATTATTTGGTTTAATAATTTACATGTGACTCATAATAATGATGATAATATTTTTTTTGGAATTAATATGTATGATAATGTTTTACACATATTATTTGATTTTAATGAAGACATGAGGCTAATCATATTAAATTTAACAACAATAACAATATAATAATTTTGACTAATTTAATAATAGGTATATTTAAATTTTAGTAGACCTTTATTTTAATAATATGTACAAAACTAGAAACTTTAATTTTTACATTCATATGTTTACTTATAAATGTGAAATTAAAAGAGATAAATAAAATATTTATAATCATGTAATATATGTTATCGAAATTAATTAAGAAAAATATAATTAAAGCCTCATGAAACTTACTTAAAATTTTAATAAAACTTATTATTGGTTTTTTATTTTTTTATGTATGGGGTAAATTGCAATATGCTAAACAGTTTAAACTTTTAGTAAGTTAACATAAAATTTATAGTAAACTTATAATATATTTTAATAAACTAATATAAACTTCTATTAAACCTATATTAACATAATTTTGAATCTTTTAATCAAACTAATTAGTTTGTAGTTTTTGGTTAAACCTTTGTTCAAAGTAAAATTCAATCTCACAAATATTTTATGACATTAATCTATTACAAAATATATATTTAATGTTTAGTAAAATTTCATCAATTTTTTTTGTGTAGAATATAATATAGTCTATTATTCATTTAATTTAACATACATCAAATCTTTAATAAACTTTGGTGAATCTTTTTTAAAATTTTTATATATCTATTTTTTATGTTTATTAGGATAAATCATAATTTGCTGAATATTTTGACAATAAACTTGTATTAAACTTTTGTTAAATTGATCATACATTAAACTCTTGTAAACTCATATAAAATTTACATTGCATATATATTAACTCATATAAAAGTGTTTATTAAAATAACATTTTTAAGGTTTAATAATAGGTTTATTTTTAGTTTATTTTAATTTAAAAAAGGTTTATTATGGGTTTATTTTATGCTTATTTAAAATTGTTACATCCACGTTAGAGACCCTAGGAGTTTTGCACTAATGTGTGTGTATGTGGTAGATGAATGGTAGAATTGAGGTATTTGATGGTATGTGGATTCTTGTGTATGGTGATATATGTATCTATGTCTTCGTATGCTGTGATTTGTGCATATCTGTTTTATTGGTGTTGTTGTCGCCTTATTGAGGAGCACGTCTTCTTGGTTGGATGAGGGGCAACCATTATGTTCGTTTAGGGATGTGTTGGAAGTGTTGTTAGGTGTGGCTTAGGTTTTGGTGTAGGTATTGTGGGGGAATAGGCTTTGATTTAGGCATAGCCTGGTTTTTAAGTAGTGGTATGGGCGTACGGGACTTCGTACGGGCGTACTAAACAGGGGAATGACCGTACGGGCGTACCAAAGGGTGGTTCGACTGTACGTGACCTTACAGGAATTTGGGTTGTCAGGTAGAATATAGACGTACGGGCGTACCAAATAGGGTACGGGCGTACTGTCCCTCACAGGAAATTATGTTTGTCAGGAGTTTTAGTTTGGTACGGGCATACCATGATCCGTACGACCGTACACGACTTAAGTTTGACGAGTCAAAGGATAAGTATTAAGGGTTCTTTCATTTCTTATCAGTTTTAAACCCTTCTAAACCACCTTAAACCTTTATTATCAGCTGGGGAAAGAGTGCTTAGTGGCTTTTGACGTGTAAGGACTAGGAATTTAGCTTGGTGATCGATAGAGACAAGATTTCAAGCCTACGTGAGAAGGAACTTGATTCCAGGTTTGTGCTAGTTTTGTGTGTCCTGTTATGCTTGGCCTATTTCTATGTCTTATGACTCAAGTAAAGTCTGAACATGATGTTCTGTGACTGGTATGGTACCGCTTTGATATGGTACGTTGATGTTTGTGCTTGATATGCTTGACTTGATGTTTTTCCTTGCTTTCTCATGGAAGAATGTATGTCCTTTTATGGTATGAGGTATAATGAAGTATAATTGCATGTGATGTATTTATGGCATGCATGGTGATGAAGGAAGTATGGAAAAGAGAGAAAAGAAAGCGAGTAATGAGGGCACAGCTCAGCTTTGGGCATATTGGGTCAAATCATGATTATAGGATTCCTTTAAGGAATCATTTAGATGAATGACCTCCCAAAAGGGGATATGAGTCTCGAGACCTACCGTAGGAAAAAGGTGCAGGGCACCGTACGGATATGTGACCTCCTTTGGGAGATGAGTACCGGTACCTATCGGGACCTAGTATGTGTGAAAGGAATGTGCACGATAACAGGAAAATGAGAGCGAACGAAAAGAATGAGAATGAGGAAGAACGCATGCATAGTGACATTTTTATTGTATGCGCGAGACATGTATGCTCGGAATGGTTGTCTGATTATGATGCAATGCTAATTGTGCTTGATACCCTGCTATATGTTTGATGAACTGACTTCACTGTTTTATGTGTCTATCCATATGAGTTTTCTAGCACCACTGAGTTTATCTCAGCGTTTGTAATTTGATGAACGTAGGTTCAAAGCCTTCGGGTGAGCGAGCAGAGAATGAGTGGGGGTCGTCAGCAGAGATAGACGGATCTCGAAGTGGTACTAAACCCTGATGCAAACTCCGGTTTCTTTTGCTTGTAGCTTTGTAATCGTAAAGGCAGTAGTTGTCCCATGTTTTGGTGTTACTAATGAATAGACGGGGCATTGTTATATGCCATGTATAGTTTTATTATATAATGACTTTCAGCTCCTAGTTTTATTGCTTGGCATTGTGAGTGTATGTATGGATGTCCAGGGTTCTGTGGTTTTCTCTTGTCATCACCAGAAACAGGGATGTGTCCCCATACGACTTGTACATTGATATACGAGGTATCCCTTGTGGTATGAGTATCGATTTCCTATTAGGGAGATCAGTATTCGTGCTACGGGAGCATGTTACTCCAGGTATGGGTTGGGGGTGACAAAAATTCATTATAGATTTATCATAAAAATCATTATTATTATAAGAAAAGCTACTATTTTTGTAAAAGTTTAAAAAATCACTCAATATTATTGCAAACTACAACTAAAATATAGTAACTATTCTATTTTTTTATTTCTTCAACCATTGTTGACATTTATTTCTCAAAGATATTATAAAATTTGTCATGTCTATTAAGGTTCTATTTCACTTATTTAGGCTAACTTCATAAATACTTTAAGTAAAATTTATTATTATATCATAATATAAACTTATCATCATTTAATATGAGTTGCTTCTATCTTTTTAAATTTGTATATGATGTAATCAAATATTTTTACAAAATTTTTAATAAATGAATAGTTTTCCAAAGCTTATTTTGTTAAGGAAGAAATTAATTTTATTAACCTCAAAGCAATTTATTTCTTTATAAGAAGATAAATGACAAATAAACTATTAACTACAATAATAATATTTTTCAGCAAATACTTGTATCTCAATTATTTTTACAAAAAAATTAATATTATTATATCTACTCTAGAATTATAAATATAAAATATATCTTCAAAATGTACGCTTTGCAACTTCATCATTTATAAATGTAAATATTTATCTTTAGTATCTTAATTTTTAATAACAAGTATAAAACATATGATAAACACATCCTCATAATCTAAATTCTAAAGCAAATTAATTATATTATTCTATTTTTTTTGAAAATAATATATATCAAATTTGTGTAACCAAACAACTTTAAAAATTAGTTTTACATCAAAAAGAAATAAATTGCTTATAATTTTCATACAATCTAATACAAAATCAAGCAATAACAATAGCCAAAAAATGTTTTCCATCATTTTTGCTTGATTTTTCTTGAATTAAATTTCATTAGTGCTTTATTTTATTTTTTAATGTCATCCTAAAATTTCATTTTTGTACAAAATTATAAATTAAGAAAGGTAGTTTTTTCATATGAGTAGAAAGCATGTGAATAATTTCATATTAATATTTTTTTTGGAACAAAGCTAACCATTTCTATTACCAGAAGAAACAGTTTCTTGGTACAACAAATTTACTAAAGCCAAATAAATTACTCATTACTCTCCATTTTTATGATTAATTATTCAATTTACTTATAACAATTATTGGGAAATCAAAATACTGAAGTATTTTTATGGTGAATTGTGTTATTCTTGCCAAAAAAAAATTAAAATTGATTATTTTTATAAACTTTCTAAATACGGCGTTATTTTAGTAAAAACTGGCCCTGTTTTGACAATTTTGTAAATTTCCCTTAATTTATGGATAACTCTTGAAAAATAATATATTAAAGTTTAAAGGATATTTTTGTTCATATAATACCATAATACTTGACCTTAACAAAATCTGCTCAGGACCCAACCTCACCCCTATATATTGAGTCCAGTTTATATTTGTTATTTTGGTTTTTATCCTGCATATGGAGTAGTTTCTGATAACAAAATAACAAAATTAAAAAAAAAAACCAATAAATCCCATTTATCAAAGCAATTATCCTCGTAAATGTACATATTCTTGTTGATCCTTCAAGGCTGTACAGAGACATGCTGCGAGGAACATAGTGGATGTCACACAAGATCACGAACTACATCAACTCTGGTGCCCAGAGTAGTACCCATAAATAACAGCTTAAAAGTAAAAACATGTGACAACTGCCATGCCAGGATCAATAAGAAGAAATGACCATTTCAGCTTTACACTCTTACCATCCTAGTAAGTAAATATCCTTTCAACTTCGACGTTGTTGATCCCTTGAAGCTGTATAGAGTTATATGTTCAAAGGCATATGCTGTACAAAATCATGAAGTATCTTCATTTTCAATATCGGAACTTCCATAAACAACATCTATGTAGTAACCAAGAGTCCGCAACGTCAGACCTGGAAACCTGTGACAACTACCAGGACGGTGATCAATCTGAACAAATGGCCATTTCATGGTCTGTGCACCTTCACCCTCTTCCCATCCATCCCCAATCACGCAAAACTTGACGTTTGGACTGTTAAAACGCTCTTTTATCTGCCGAAAACACTGGATTTTCCCCACTTCCCACGAGCTGTAGACTGAAAAAATAACAATGTAGCATCAATTATTGTGTACATTCCAGCAGGAAATGCTTAAGATTCTTAAAGGAACTTTCCCACTGATATATGTAAGTTTGTCGATTCAGTTTTTTGACCTAATTTTTCAGTTATTTTCATTTTCAAATCAAAAATTCTAATTTTCTTAAACTAAACTGAACCTAATTGAATATTTGTCCGGTTTAAAAATTTCAAATGAAACATAATGAACCAGCTGGTTCAGTTTGGTTTGAATCAAGTTATGTTCAGCCCACCCTAATGGGACATTAGTAAACTTGTCACTCTGATATTGTTACCCTACATTCTTAGCTTGTTCTTGATAATGTTTTATGTGTGCCGTCTTCCGAGCATAATTTTAGCTTGTTCTTGATGATGGTTTTTATGTGAGCTTTCTCCCGAGCATAATTTCTTCTGTCAAAAAATTATAAACCTCCGGTCATCAAAACGACATTTTTTTCCAGGTCCTGAAGACTAGTAAGCTGTTGTTAGACTGCTGTGGGTTCTTCTAACTTTGATCTTATATCTCTATTGCTGGTACATCTATGGAAGCTATTTCTTGCACTCCTGTTCATATTCACAATAAAGAATAGGCATTCCCATCCTAGACTATTATGTGCTTATCCTATTGCTGATTATTTCGAGGTATCAATAACTTGGACATGCAAGTTCAGTTGTTATGAGACATCTTTCATGAACTCTTCATTATTCTTCTAAATTCAATGTTTATTATGCTCTTTCAACTCCTTTATCAACTATTTCTCAACAAAAACCACAGGTTATTTCTTATGCTAAGCTGACTTCTCCGTTTCTGGATGAGTTTAATCACACGAGTGTATAATCTTAATTTTATGCATGTCCTAGTAATAAATCCTTGCTTGTTAAGGTTGATGTTATTTACCATGAATTAAATTTTTTGTTTTTTACATTGTTTCCGATCTTTTTCATAATTACCCCTAATTTTGTTTCACATGATATTGACAATGTTCGTTCCCAACAAATTGTTTCCACATTTGTGATGCAAATACAGAAAAAGTCAATAAAAATAAAAATCAAATCAAATTAAAATCAAACAATCAAGAAAATTTAGAATTTCAATATCAAAGGGCTACTTTTGTAAATTCTCTAGAATGCTAGGAGTTCTTTACTTTTATTTGTATTAGGGTAATTAGGTTTTCCTAGTTAGAGTTGGTGTGGTATTGCCTATTGGATTCAAGTTAGAAATCAAAATTCTTTTAGTTTATGATTTTCAATCTTAATTGTGTTTGTTTATGAAAACTAGGCTTATGTTACTTTTCAAGAATGCTCCTCATCAATAAAACTTTGAAATTGTGACTTAGGTCTCGTTTAGTTTAAAAGGTTTTGAAATATGCATATTCCATTAAATGTATTTTGAAATATATGTACACATTTGAGAATTATACTATTTGATTTAAAATATTTATAAATTAAATAAGGATAAATAAAATATAAAACATATAGATATCAAATCTCATAAATATTAAAAATGAGCTATTTTTTAATCACTTAAATGGTGGTATTTCATCAAATATATACAGTTTATAAAATATCTCATTCCAAATGACTCAAGACTAAATAAGATCTTAGTTCTTCATTTTCCCTTTGGTGTGACTTCTAAGCTTCTAAATGTGATTCTTAGAAGAATAATATATCTTTTCCTCATTTTTCAATATGCAATCAGATATAAAATTCTAAATTTCAGATTCAATTCTCAATGGACTTGGATAAAGTAAACCTAGAATAGTTTTATTCTCAAGCTATTCTACATCAGTTTGGTAATAGAGATTCAAGATCCTTAAAGTTTGTTGATCAATTTCTGCAATAATGCTGATCGACGCTGAAAAGAATGTCAAACATTGAGAATTCACAGGAGATTTTATGACTTGACAAACAAATAATGAGGATAGATCAACTCAATTGCACAAAAATATGGCACTGATAATGGAACAACTTAGATGCCAGGAGATGCTTTGAAGGAAACTCCCAAACCAAGGCAATCAAGTTCCTAAAAATACTGATCGAAATAACCAGCCACTAACAGTTGCACGTAGGAACAGCAGAGGTCATGAACGAGTGGCTAGGCTGATTGGAACTTTACTAGAAAATGGTTTTCCACCATAACAAGACTATTAGCAAATACAGAAAATGATACTGGTATGGAATCTGTTGTGGATTCATTCTTCGGGAAGACATATGAAAGGAAAAAACATTAATTTGGATCTCTATTTTTATTCCTTTTATTAGATAATTTATTATTGTTGTTTTATGATTATTTCTTTATTAGAAACATAAAAAGTAGGAATCCGATTATCCTAAGGAAAACCTGCCTAAAGTAGGAATTCTATTATTGTAAAGAAACGTGCCTATTTAAAGGCACTTGGAATTAATAAAAAGACAAGTCAGAATTTAATCAAAAACAAGAGATCAAGGTTCTCTCTTCACCATTGAACTCTAAGGTATCAGCCTCCCTTGAAGAGCTGAATTTCTACTCAAAATAGGTCGACCTAGGAACTCGCATAATTGCCCTGTGACTCAATCCCAAACGCGGGACCTTAACAATCTGGTATTAGAGCCCAACACGATGGGCAAGGAAATCAGAGATCTATTGTAGGAAGAACGAGCTCTTACGGACTCCAAGCTTTCAACCATGGAACAATGTCTCGAGGAGAAAATTGCATAGATCCTTCGAGAACACGTATCTAGTGCGGAACTCAGTGTCAACAACCCCACCGTTAATGGAGGCGAAGAAAGCAGTGCAGCTGTCCTAACGACAACCCGACTGACTGCCAGTGCTACCTAGGGAGGCCCTATACAGCCTACTCCACAAACCTGAAGCCATCAACCCATAGTGCCAAGGTACGCAAAATTGGATTTCCCCACATATGATGGCATGGAAGACCCTTTAATCTGGACTCACCGTTGTGAGCAATTCTTTGAGAATCAAAATACACCCATGACAGAAAAGGTAGGACTAGTGGGTTTTCATCTCTTAGGAGAAGCACAGTTATGGTTTTGTCAGTTGAAGAGGGCAAAAAATTCAATGACTTGGACAGACTTTCGGAAAAGTTGCTTTCAAAGGTTCGGACCACCTGAATGTAGTAATCCAGTGGGTTAATTGGTCATTGTTCGACAAGCTGGAACTGTTGAACTCTATCAACGACAATTTCAAGAAAAGCTGGCTAGAGCTGATGAGCTCATTCCGGAAAATTTGCACGTAGGATTGTTTATGGTAGGATTGGATGATTCCATTCGATTGGATGTTCAACTACTTAAACCACCAGATTTAGCAGCTGCTATGAGCTTGGCTAGAGCTTATGAACAGAAGCTCCAACTGCAAAGAGTCTTTAGTAATCGAAGGATGACATGGCAGATTTCTCGAACAAGCTCTAGTAGTTCAATGATTACACCACCTAGAAGTTCCCATGTGTCATCTACTACAATTAATGAACCATCAAGCAATCAAACTCCTTTTTTTAAGCGGTTGACACGAGCAGAAATGGCAAAGAGGAGATCAAAAGGGTTGTGCTATAATCGTGATGAACCATATTCCGCTGCTCACCAATGCAAAAGGCTTTTTTGGTTGGAGTTAGCAGAAACAGATGCTGATCCTCTTGACGACAACTTAGATACTACTCCGGAAATTTCCTTAAATGCCATTAATGGACACCCTCATGGCCGAACTATGCTGTTGCAAGCTCTCATCAACGGACAACCGGTGCTTGTCCTGATTGATTCAGGTAGTACTCATAACTTTTTAAGCTCCAAAGCAATTCAAAGTTTAGCACTTTGTGTTCACTCTTTGCCAAACACAAAGGTCTCCATAGCCAATGGAGAGAGAGTTCCAAGTTTTGGAGTTTGTAGACATGAATCGTTCTCTATTGCTAGCCATAACTTCTCTGCAAATTTTTATGTGATTGCCTTGGGTGGATTTGACATGGTCTTGGGTATTAAATGGCTGGAAACATTAGGTCCTATATTGTGGGATTTTGCTACACTTACCATGGCTTCTTCGATGGAAGGGACACCAATTTTATTTCAAGGTTAGCATCGACCTTATGATCATGTCTTACATTTGATGGTTACGGTCACCTCAGAAGATCAGCTATTGGAGAGCCTTTTAAGTGAATTTGGGGGCTTGTTCCACGAGCCCATCGATTTACCACCCATCCGAGCATGTGACCACCGCATTTGTTTGCTGCCTGGGACAGCCCCTATAATTGTCCATCCATACCGATACCCCCATTGACAAAAAGACAAGATTGAAAGCCAATGCAACCAGCTGCTCCACCAAGGGTTTATTCGGCCTAACCAATCCCCTTTTTCTTCTCCTGTCTTGTTGGTTCCCAAACAAGATGGTTCTTGGTAGCTTTGTATTGATTACCGTGAATTAAATACTAAAACAGTAAAAGACAAGTTTCCCATTCCAGTGGTGGATGAACTATTAGATGAGTTGCATGGTGCCTGTTACTTCACTAAGTTGGATCTCAGATCAGGTTATTATCAAGTCCGCATGTCCCCTACTAATGTAGAGAAGACTGCTTTCTGTACACATCATGGGCATTTTGAGTTCCTTGTTATGCCCTTTGGCCTTACTAATGCTCCATCCACTTTCCAGGCCTTGATGAATGAGGTCTTCCATGAGCTTCTACGACAATTTGTCTTGGTTTTCTTCAATGACATTCTGATCTACAGAATGACTTGGGAGGATCATTTGGTCCACATAAGAAAGGTCTTTACTTTATTGCGTGCTCACAAACTTTACTTGAAACGTTCTAAGTGCTGTTTTGCATCTTCACAAGTCACATATTTGGGCCACACTATATCGGTTGCCGGTGTAGGAGTGGATATGAGCAAGGTTCAAGCTATTCAGGACTGGCCTCAACCTCAATCTATCACTTCACTCCGTGCATTCTTGGGTTTAACAGGTTATTACCACAAATTTATTCGTGATTATGGAGAGTTGGCTGCTCCCTTAACTTCTATGCTCAAGAAAAATTCTTTCCAATGGAGTGAGGCAGCCTTGGATGCAGTGTTTAAAAAAGCTCTAGGCGCACTTAGGTGCTAGGGGGTCTTGGAGCGCAGGCGCAAGGCGCACGCCTTTATAAGGTTAGGCGCAAAAAAGATAAAACTTAAATAATAACATTCAAAATAATTCTAATGTTATCCAACCTATTAAATATGATATGCTACTTAAATTCAAACAAGAACCTAAAATATTCATTCAATTCAACATAAACCAAAGCAAATAAAAAGTAT
>CANYBF012119969.1:0-14705 GCA_948192965.1 Dalechampia spathulata
TTACTGAATTTTAATTTATCTTTTTTTAAAAAATAAATATGAGAACCTTATTGAATCTAATAAATTTGCTGACATCTTATTTGAAACAAATTTAATAATAATTATTAATCAAATGATATATTAAATGATATGTTATTTTTATGTAAGTTTATCACATTTTAATCTTTTTTTGAAATGAATATTGATTTTGTTTCATTTTAGATGCTTAAATCAATTTTATGTTACATAATAAAGGTCCATTCAAAAAATTATAAAAAATTGTTGAAATAAATAGAAAAATAATACTTTGATTGTATGATTTAAATCATATAATATATTATTTGTTAAACTTAGACCTTTTTGTAAATATAATTTTTAAAACTTAAAGGGGCTTAAGTAGCCATAAATTGATTTAAATCTATCATTATATTACTTGTACAAAAATCATAACAATTAAACACTCTTACTCCTTATAATTAAAAAAAAACTAAAATTTGAATTTATTTTGAAAAAAATAATCAATTTAAAGTATTAAATTAATTTGAAATTAGTTAATCAAATTAATAATATTTAATTATATTTAATTTAAAAATTTTCTTTTATAAATAAAATTATTCGTAAAAAAAGTAAACTCGATGTTTACTTTGAAAGAAACATTAGTGAGGATTACGTATTATAAACATTTTTGGAATAATTTTTTAGACATCATTTGAAATAAAAGTAGATGTTCAATTATACAAAAAAAAATAACAAATTGAAATTTAATATTTATTTTAAAAATTTCTTAAAAGTTTAATTAACTGTAAGTATATTACCTCAAATTTTACAATATACATTAATAGGGGATTAAAATAAATTTTATTTATCTTTGGATTAAATTGTAAATGCAGCATCATACATGGGTATAGAATCTCCGGTACCTTACCAGCAAAGGAAAAGAGCAAAGAAATGGAATCTGAGATATGGAATGAACTTTGCATATGGAGGGATTGGAGTGTTTGACACATTGAACAATGCACCAAATCTCACCACCCAAATCAACTCTTTTCAACAGCTACTTGAAGAAGATCCCAACACCACCCATCACCTCAATTCTTCTATTGCCTTTGTATCCATTGCTGGCAATGACTACATGACTTTTCTTTATAAAAATGGTCACTTTCAGGTGAGTTTGGTAAACTAATTTCTGAAATTTCTTCATTTTCTATGGTCATGTTACTTTAGCTTATCTTCTTCCATCTCAATCTCAATATGTAGGAAACCATAAGAAAAAAATTTAAAAAAAGATTTTTAAAATTAATTTTTTAAAAAAAATATTCAAAAATTTCAATTAATTATTGTTAATTGATCACTGATTAATAAAATTCAATAATTATTAAAAATTATATTAGATAAACTAGAAAGTACAAGATTTCATCACTTTTTCAAAAAATGAATATTTCATATTAGAAGTAATTTAACAAAAAATTATAGGAGTCAAGTTTTTTACTCATTTAATTATTATTTTAATGAGAATTTTTAGTTGAAAATTTATTAAATACCTCGTATTTTTATTATATTTTGTAAACTTCCAGAAAGAATAATTTCTACAAAATTATTGCTTATGATTTTCCATATAAATCAATCAATAAATACAAAAAGAAACTGATCGACTCACTTTGATCCTTTTATTCTATTCACAGTATAGACTTTTTTCATGTTTTAATCCTAATTTAGTGAACTAACATAGTATCTTTTTATTTATTTATGTATCATTTATTTATACTTACAAACAGGATTTGTCAAATTTCACTAAATCACTTGTCGATCAACTGGGAACCGATCTGAAGAGAATCCATAATCTTGGAGTAGGAAAAATAGCAGTGACATCATTGCAGCCTATAGGATGCTTACCTGAATTGGCTGCTTCATCTTCTTATCAAAATTGCAGTGAAAGTTGGAATGCTGTCTCCATGTTCCACAACCGCATGCTACATCAGCTTGTTCAAAAGATGAACAATGAAACCAAGAATAACGTGTTCGAAGTTTTGGATCTTTTTAATGCATTCATGTCTGCCTTCGAACATGCTCGTCGTACAGGTATGTGAATTAATTAGTCGAAAAGTTCATGTCATTCAATGAAACTTCCATCATGATTTATATGTTCAATATATTTTTACATACAAATGCATATTAAAGTTCGAAAATAAATTTTAAACATTCCAACAAAAATTTTGGTACAATGTGAAAAAAGAACCCTTAGATCCAAAATTTATGAAGCGTCAAATTATATTTTATGCCATATATATATATATATATATATATACTCTAAATATGTAACTATTTACTTATATATATATATATATATATATATATATATATAAGTAAATAGTTACATATTTAGAGTACTTTGTGATGTTAGATGAATTTCAACATTAGGACATCTTCAAAGGTAGATATATAGGTTTAATCTGTGATTCTATCTGTTTCGTAAAATTGAATTCACTATGTGTTAGGCTAGAGATTAGATCCTTACTTAGTGATTCCATCTAAAATTATTAAATGGAATGCCAAAACAACATGAAAAATACACCTGAAATTTTTTTAAACAAAACTATTTACGGATTAAATCATGGAAAAGTAGAGAAGAAAGGAACAGATAAAGAGAAGTAATTACTTTTTTTCTATGCTACATGATATGAAATAATTGATTTATCATTTCAAGACAATATTGTACATGAAAATGATAAGTTCATGATGATATAATATTTCGTTAGTTTGCAATATTTTATTTTCACATTTCATGTACTACTAATCTCACAAAGGCTAGATAATTTTAAATAAATTTTAAATTTGGGAATGCCAATTGAAAACTCTCTCTACATATATATATGGATATACTCATGCATGTAGGTATAACACTTTATATGATTTCTTTGTATTATGTAGGCAGCTTGAATCAAGAAAGTCCATTAAAACCATGTTGTAGGGGAGTAATAAAGGAGTACTCATGCGGGAACATAAACAAAAATGGGGTAAAGGAGTACGAGATATGCAATAATCCCGAATCATGGGTGTTTTGGGATATGGTTCACCCTTGCCAAAATGGTTGGCATCATATTTATTTGGCTCTCCGATCCTCTCTACACCAACTAATTTATCAATGAACAGTTTGGATACAATAACTTCATTTGATTTATGAAAATGAATATCATCTTTATATTGAAAACTGTGTCTTGCATGCATACTCTCTTTCCAACCAAAATTAGAAGTTTTCAATTACCTGATAAATGATATATGCTTTAGTATAACTTTCCCTTCATCTTCATTAGGACCTTAAAATATTGGCTAACTTTTGAAACTCTATTTTTAGCAAAAGAACTCAAATGTTATCAAACATACTCAATGAAATTAAATTCTTTGCACATCTTTGGAATATATGTGAAATTCTCCAATGTTATCATCTTTTCATTAAATATTTTAGTTTTTATGGTTCCAAACACATTATCTTAAAGTTAGTTTCCAACTTCAAGGTATTAGTTATTCTTTATAGAAACATGTCAAAGTAATCTTTCTTGAGTAAATATGAGAAATACAATAAAAATCTAATAATTAATCATCATAGGAAAATAAAATCATTACCTTGCATGATTATGTTGACATCTTCATCAAAGTAAGAGAGATCTAATTGTTATTCTAATAAAACTTCTTACCTTTTAGACAATCATGCTTGTAATGTCTAAAACTCTTTGCAATTATAACATTGAATGTTCTCCAATTTTCAAACTCTAGATTTATACCTACCATTTTAAGATATATTATTGTCCTTAATTCATCATCTTTTGTCCAATTCTTAAAAAATGAATACCTCACTATCTTTATTGTCACTTTTAATATTCCTTTGAGTTTGAAGCCATATCAACAATGCTTTTGCAATATCCATAATCAAAGAGTTTTTCCAACAATCAATTAGTTAATAAAATTTTCATAAAAATCAAAAAGTGAAGAAAAAACATTAACATCTTGTCTCTTTTCTCAATCTTAACATTAATATTTTTCCTATTAATCTAAGATTCCATTAAACTCATTAATCTATGGTAACAAATTTCTACCTTGTACCATCCTTAGCTATATAATGTTTGCTTTAAATTTAACTTATTTGTCAAGCTCTTTGCAAAATAGTTTTTTTTCAAATTCAACTTAAGCCTTTGCGGTAAAAGGAATACTTATTATTGAGCTCCACCTAATCTACATCACTCATCTTTTCAAGTTTTACCCTTTTGCTTTTAATGCTTTTGCTTATCCTTATTGAATTAAAAGATCTTTTATTCTTCTTTGACAAAGAGGAAAGTTACTTCCCTCATCATACCTTTCAACTATAAAAAGTGTTGTAGAGTTTCCTTGTATGATTATTGAACTCCAATTACAACCTAACTCTTAATACCACTTGTGGGAAAATATGATTAAAAAATTACTAGAAAGTAAGATTTACGTGATTTAACATCAATTATTAATAAAAGCAATCAGATATGTGAAGGAGAAGAAATGGTGAATGACGAGCAAACAATAATGAAGAGAGCAAGAGATGAAGGAATGGGAGCAATAGAAGGTGAGAAGGAGAAGGACAGTCTGATGGAATCAAGAAGACTTAGGTGCAATGACAGAGGAAATGAAACAACGAGACTTCTACCCGAGGAATAAAGTGTATGACTGAAGACTTGTTGTTTCCAATGTTTTAAACAGGGACTTTTTTGCTTCATTAAAATACTGTCGCATTGAGAGGGTGAAAACATCATCATAAAGAAGAATAATCTAGAATGACATACGTGTTCTTGTATTTGTTATTTTTATGCTCTACTAGCTCATTTTTCTGGCACATTTTCTGTATATATACACAACAAAGGAACATGAAATATGTAATAAAAATACAACTAATATTGAAATATACATTTTTCTACATGGTATCATAACTTCTTCAGCTCCTTTTATGATCAAACATGGTATGGGCTGATGAAGTTGCAATAACGGTGAATGGAGCAAATCAACTTCTTCATCACTCAGATCAACCTGGTTTAATCCTTGTCAGTGTCAAACTTACTGGGCAAAACTACATTCCTTGGAGCCATTCCATACTACATGCATTACATGTGAAGAACAAATTAAGTTTAATAGATAGATCCTCACCAAGTCCTGAAGAAAACTCTACGGAATATGAAGGTTGGAGAAGAAGAGACTCCATGGTCATTTCTTGGGTTTTGAACTCACTATCGAAGGATCTAGTGGAATCCTTCATCTATGTAACAACAGCAAAAGCTTTGTAGAAAAAACTAAAGGAATGTTTTGGGGGGAGTAATGGACCTCAAATTTATCAACTCAAGCGAGGTATTAGCAACTTGCATCAGGATGATATGTTAGTTGTAGTATACTTTACAAAGATGAAAAAGCTATGGGATGAATTGAACCTGCTTAATCCCATGCCTAAATGTAATTGCAATCAGAAGGATAAAATGACAGTATATAAAGAGGGGGACAAACTTATGTAGTTTTTAATCGGTTTAAATGAAGCATATGATAATGTCAAAAACCAAATACTTCTCATGGATCCTTTTCCAAGTATCAATAAAGCTTATTCAATGGTTATCAATGTTGAGAAATAGAGAGAGGTTCAGAGTGGGCAAGGTACAAGCTAGGTTATGGTAGTCATTCATCAGAAAAACACTCCCAATTTTCAATTCAAAAAGCAGATGGATCAAAATAATAAGGAAAAACTGAAGTGTTTTCATTGCAACATGATATGACACATAAAAGACCAATGTTTCAAAATCATTGGGTACCCAGAATGGTTTGGAGAAATAAAGAAAAAAAAGGAGAAGGTGAATGTTATACAAGATAGCCTACTGACCCATGATGACCTCAAAATGAATTTCAACATTGCTAGCATAGTGCAGAAAGAGGTGTAAAGATACATACAGGAATGCAATACACAAGAGCTAGCAGGATGCAATACTAAACTTGACCAAGCAGGTAAGCACTCAACATATATTTTTAATTCTTCTGCATATAAACATGGTAAATGGATAGTTGACACTAGAGCAACCTCACACATCTTAAATGATTTATCCTCATTCATATCTCAAAAACTAATAGCAAACAAAGTACATTTTCTTGATGGAAAAATACAAGACATTTCATATACAAGATAAATAAACCTGCACCCAAAATTACTGAAAAATACCTTATGTGTACTCAAGTTTCATCATAATCTCATCTCTGTAAGCAAATTAGCATAAAACAATAATATAGAAGCCATTTTCAAATCTAACAAATGCTATTTGCATGACCTTACCAGTCATGAAAACATCGTACAAGGAACACTTCAAGGAGGCTTATTTATTCTAGATATTACTATGTTAGGAGATGCTTGTAATAAAGTTACTATTGATTATCCTAGAACTTTTCTGTAACACAACAGATTAAGTCATGTCTCAAAAGAAAAAATGCAACACATAAAAGAAGTTTCTTTTCAAGAGAATGATATTCCCAATGCTTGTGATATATGCCATTACTCAAAACAAACCAGAAAACCATTTCAAAAAAATCCATTCAAAGTAAAACTTCCCTTGAATTAATTCACGTTGACCTCTGGGGACCATATGTCACCACATCTGTAACAGAAGCATCATATTTTCTCACCATTGTTGATGATTATTTCCGAGCCATATGGACCTACATGTTAAGAGATAAGTTCAATGTCAGTCAAGTCCTAAAAAAGTTCATAACCATGGTAGAAACCAATGTTCTAAAACAATGAAAAAGGTCAGATATGATAATGGAACTGAATTCTAAAATCAAATATGTTCACAATTTTTTGAGTCAAAAGGTATTGTCCATCAACACAGTTGCCCATACACTCCCCAATAAAATGGCATAGTAGAATGCAAACACAGATACCTATTATAAACAGCCTGTGCGTTAATGTTCCAATCAAAATTACCCATAAAATTTTAGAGTGAAGCCATTCTTTATGCCATACAAATAATCAATATTGTACCATTTATCATACTAGACTGGGACATACCTTTTGAAAGGCTATTCAACATAAAACTAGATTATGCGAAATACAAAACCTTTGGATGCCTATGTTATTTTAGCAATGTCAGTCCTATCAAAACCAAGTTCCATTCAAGAGCCATAAAATGTGTATTCCTAGGGTTAGCAGATGGTCATAAAGCTTATAAATTGTACTCCCTAGAGGATCAATGCATTTTAATTTCAAGGGATGTTCACTTTTATGAAGATTCTTTTCCATACCAAACAAAACACTAAATCCAAAACTATGTACCTCTACCTATTCCCCCGTCGGAAAACTTACCTGAAAATTTCATAGAGATCATAACAGTAGATCAAAATGCTACAAGAAATGAACATATAATCAGTAGTAAAAATGACATGCATATCCTACGTAGAAGTACCAGAGAACGTCATAAACCTCATTGGTTGATAGACTTTGTAGCAAACATTAACCCATCAGTCTTTACACAAGCACCAAATTTTACACCAAAATACCTCATAACTGTTGCTTTAGTATAAACAACATGTGAACCAGTTAACTATACATAAGCTATTAAAGATGTTAGGTGGGTACAAGCTATGTAGGAAGAGTTACAACCTCTAGAAGAAAACCATGCATGGGATTTAGTCCAACCTCCAAAAGATAAAAGGCCAATCGAGTCAAAATAGGTGTACCAAGTAAAATACAATGCTAATGGGATAGTCTCAAGGTATAAAGCATGGCTGGTAGCAAAAGGATACAGATAAATACCTAGGATTGATTACCATGAAGTGTTCTCCCCAGTTACAAAATTGGTAATAGTACTGGTTTTTCTGGCACTGGCAGCTTCTAAAAACTGGTATATATATTAACTGGATGTCAATAATGCCTATCTGCACAGGCATATTGATGAGGACATCTATATGACACCTCCAAAAGGCTACCTGCATGGAACAGAACAACAAGTCTATAAGTTAAACAAAAGCTTGTATGGACTTAAACAAGCAGGATGCATGTGGAACAGAGAGCTGACTTCAAAATTGAATGACTATGGCTTTATTCAGTCTCATAATGATACCTATCTTTTCACCATAGGCTCTGGAGAAACATTTACATCCTTGATTGTCTATATTGATGACATTCTTATTGTAGAACCCTCGTTGCAAGATATCACTGCCCTCAAGGATTGTCTACATAAAGACTTCACCATAAAAGACATTAGACTAGTCAAATATTTCCTGGGACTAGAGATATCTAAATCTGCACAAGGCCTCTACATTAATTAGTAAAAATACATATAAGACTTAATTAGAGAGACTGGTTTAGTAGAAGCAAAAGAAATAACATTCCTCTTACTTGAAGGATGAAAGTTAGAAGATGATCACAATGCAATGCTAGAAGAACTATCATATTATAGGTGAATAGTGGGAAAATTACTATATCTGGGGCTCACATGTCCATACATAACTCATGCCACACAACAACTCAGCCAACATATGCAAGTACCTCACTGTGGCCATCTCACAGTTGCACTTCATGTTATAAGATATTTAAAAAAGGAATCAGATCATGGATTATTCTTCCCAAGAGGGCACTCCACAAAAATGATTGCTTTCTATGATGCTGATTAGGCAACATGCACAATCACTAGGAGATCCCTGATGGGCTATACTATATTTTTCTTAGTAGAGTGCTCATCTCTTAGAAAATAAAAAAGCAGACAATAGTTAGTCATTCTTCCGTAGAAGTAGAATACATAAGTATGATGAAAACAGTATGTGAATTAAAATGGATTACTTACCTTTTGAAAGATTTTTAAGTCTCTCCAGATCTGCCCATTCCTCTTCATTATGATAATTAAGCAACCATCCATATCCCATTTTTCATAAAAGGACTAAGCATGTTGAGATCGACTACCATATTGTTTGGGATAGTGTCACCGTCGGCTTAATCAAAACCATTCACATTGGATCTTCTACTCAAATCACTGATATATTCACCAAGTCACTGGGAGACAAAAAAATTTCAAACTTTACTTGACAAGATAACACCTATATTCAAGACTCCGGTTTTACCTTGTGGGGGCCGTGATAAAAGCAATCAGATATGTGAAGGAGAAGAAATAGTGAAGGACGAGCAAACAACAATGAAGAGAGCAAGAGATAAAGGAATAGGAGCAACAGCAGGCGAGAAGGAGAATGATAGTCTGATAAAATCAAGAAGACTTAGGTGTAATGATAGAGGAAATGAAATGATGAGACTTCTGCCTAAGGAATAAAGCGTGTGATAAAAGACTTGCTATTTTCAATGTTCTAAATGGGGACATTTTTGCTTCATTAAAACACTGCTGCATTGAGAGGGTGAAAACGTTATCATAAAGAAGAAGAATCTAGAATGGCATACGTGTTCTTGTATTTGTAATTTTTTTGTTCTGCCAGCTCATTTTTCTGGTACATTTTTCTGTATATATACACAATAAAGGAATGTGAAATATATAACATAAATACAGCTAATATTGAAATATACATTTTTCTACAATTATCTACATTCATGAAGAGTTATTAATATTCACATCAACTATAAGAGATCATTCTCCCCATATAAAAAATGAACTAGAAAACATTGAAAAATTATTAAGACCACATTTAGTTGGATGTATTTACCTATGTATGTAATGATGATTACATTATACATTTGATTACCTTGTTTGGTTATATAATATAAATGTAACGATAAATACTTAGATAATCATTAATACATTATAGCATAAATTAATGAACACATCTAAAACATGATGTATTTTTTATTATGGTCCATCCAAGCCTATATAATATGCATTCAAGTCTATTTATCTTTTCTTTTTCATTTGAAATTCATAAATGAAAAATAATATTAGTAAAAATACTTCTTTAAAAATTATAATTTTATAATTTTTCAAAAAATGTTAACATTTTTGAATATTTATTTTAATTTTTGATATTTTTCAAAAATACCATTCATATTTGATGATATCATATAATTTGTCAAATAATATAATACAATGCAATATAATGGAAAATTTATTATGTTACATTACTTGATTGATTGCATTATATAAATGATTACATTATATCTAATCAAATATGTTCTAATAAGTTACTATTGTATTCTTTTTTTCTTCTACCTATAATTGCACAAACTTGTCTAGGAAGAATATAAATCTTAAGCTAACAAGGGTAGAAATTCATTGCCTAACAAGAATAAGAATTCTAATTTTGATATCAATCAATAATTGAATCAAAATAAATGATTATCTACCTTCAAACTAATGCTTAATTTAAAATTAACTTCAATTCATAATTAAAGTAAAATCCCTAATAAGGTTAAGAAACAAAATGAACTTAGGATATACATGTTAGGTTAATAGCTTTGAGAAGCTAAAATGAGCTGACATAGGATAACTTGCAAGACGCAAATTCTAAAAATAATTGTACTATGAATGATAGAAAAACACTCATGTGATTTAAGAATATTTTGGCAACTTACAATTTTATTCTTGAATGGCTTCAAAAAGGTTGGGGGCAATTCTTCAATTTTATGAGTTATATCAGAAATTATCACTCCAAGTTTAATTACCCTATATAGTAGTTATTATTCATACTAGGGAGTGCGACTAATCGACTGAAAAAAGTTTTGCTAAAATCGGTTACTTGATGATGGATTCTACCAATTAACTGCGTCAAATAAAATTTGAAATTGAAGTGTACTTTGATTAACTAAACCATTTGTTGAAATATATGCTGAATTTACAAAAAAGTACAGTATTTTTATTAATAGATTAGTTTATTTCCAATAAATAAAAATATAATCAATTTAAAAAAATATAATCATGTTTTAAAAAATATAAATTAGCTTTAAATAGTTGGGTTAATTCAGTTAATGAAATTATTATTACTATTATTATCATTATTTACTGTTACTTGTGCTAATAATGGTTCAGTTGGTTTTATTTTCTCAAATAAAATTCTTATATCCATTCATGCATTTTGTTATAATTTGTTGTTTATGATCATTTGAGTTATTTATCGTATTCAGTTAGAAAAAAGTATATACATAGACATTGGATTAATCATATATATATACAAATGAAAAAGGAATATCCTAATTCATTCCTTAGCTCTGAGCAATTTAAATAACAAAATATTACCTTCATTAAATATAGATTTCTGCCAAGGAATTATTAAACGTAAACCACTTGCTAACGATTGTTTCTTTTATTGTTCTTCAATGGAGATCGTCCGTTTCATTTCTTGTAGCTTCCTCCTCATTTCCTCCCTCTTTTTCACTATTCTTTCCTCAGGTGAGACAATTTTCCCCCCCAATGAACAATAATATTCTTTCAAAGTTTTTATGAAAGGAATTTCATTAAGAAAATATTTTTTAATTAATATATAAATAATAGTTGTATAATATGTGAGATTTATAATAATTTGATTAATGTTTCTTTTCATACTTGAATGGTAGGAGTTTATGGTGTTGATGAAGATCTAATTCATCATCATGAATGCCAAGCAAAGCTTTTTGCTTTTGGAGATTCACATGTTGACACAGGAAACTTCCCTAAAAATGATGGTGCATGGCTTGAACCTTATGGTTTAACATTTCCTGGTGAACCAAGTGGCCGGTTTTCCGATGGTCGAGTCATCACAGATTACATCGGTACATCTCTTCACCTTTTCATTTCATGGTATATTGCATCATTAGCTGGTTTTATAGAAACTATAACTTGTAATTCATTTATTATCGTTTAGGAAAATTCTATCAAACGTTTTACATTTATAATTTTAGTAACCTGAAACGTTTTACTATCTAATGGTTAATTAACATCAACGGTCCAAATAAGAAATTTACTATTAAATTGGAATTCATATTTTTCTTTCATAACTTAAAGCAAAAACATCTTAGACTTGTTTAGTTTGAAACTCAACCAACAAAATTGTCATTATTTGTAAAACTATATTACCTCCATTTTGAGTTTCCTTCTGAAGTTATTGTTAACTGATTTATTATATTTGAATTAGTTTGATTCATTTGTAGGATTTGAACCAGGCTTAGACAAGTCTTACCTCTAAAAATGTCCTTTTAATTAATAAATCTCTTGTTGACACTACACTCTTAGAATTGTTTTAAAAAGAAAAGGTAGTTGTCTAGATTTAACTCATTTTTAATATATAGACAAGATCAATAATTGAAAACTAAAGTGTTTGATATTTTTGAACTTGCAACAAAATTTAGCTCAAGATCAAATTATTTTGTATTCACTAATCTTATTCATATATAGAAATATGAATTAAGTTCTAAATAATTAAGATTAAAGCAGGCAAACGACATAGCATGGTAGACACGATATGTGGTTCTAACTTGTTTGGTAAAATGTGATACACAGCCTCATTTCTTGGGATAGAAACTCCAATGGCATATAGATGGAGAAAGATAGCTTCTCAAACCCAACTAAAACGAGGGATGAATTTTGCATGTGGAGGGAGTGGCGTTTATGAGACATTCAATAATTTTCCAAACTTGCAAACCCAAATCAATCGCCTCAATCAATTTTTGCTTCATCAACATCTTTCCAAACAAGAACTTGCCGATTCTGTTGCTTTTGTTTCTATCTCTGGCAATGACTATGGCAACTATATGCGGCGCAATGGCACCCTTCAGGTTCCTATAACTCTAAACTTTATCTTCGTTGTCCTGTATTTATTTGCTCAATATATCAAGTGAAATTTCAAATTTTACCTATAATTACATCTTAATTCATATATGAGAATTAGCATTCGAAATAATATGATATCTAGTCATTAAGAATATCATCATAACATTAAAAAAATTATAATAATTTGAGAGTGCATAATTTAAACTTGTGATATATGTAGGGTCTTGAATGTCATAATTAATTTTATTGATGCACAGGATATGCCAAATTTCACGAGAAAACTTATTAAGCAACTTGGTGAGAATCTACAACAAATTGAAGAAACAGGAATTCATAAAATAGCAGTGGCAGGCTTCGGGCCGAGTGGATGTTTTCCTGCACAAACTGCTCCTTCTTACAAGACCTGCAATGAAGCGTACAACTCTGCCGCAAAGTTCCACAATGATATGCTTCGACAAAAACTGCTAACACTCAACAATAACACCACTGACTCTTTATACCTTTATCTTGATTTCTATAACGCCTTCAACTCCACAATCAATCTATATGAACAAAATCCAGGTATCTTTTTTCTTTATTCTGAACATTTGATCCTTTAGCTTCGTTGATTTTAATGGTTGGTCTTTTTATCATAATCAAATGAGTCATCAACTAGATATTTTTTCTGCTCTTGTCTTTCCCCCTTGTCATTGTACATGTGTATGATGACTTACCCAGAAAGTTATATAAGGAACCAAGTTTACATGCAAAAACTAAGAATAATCCAACAAATTCACGATCATCTTCTAATCATAGTCATTGTACTATGATCATAAATAAAATTTAAGTAAATGTGGGTTTCATTGATGGCAGAAAATGTGAAGTACACAAATCCATTGAAGCCATGCTTTGACATTTTGACTGATGAAAATGGTGAAAAGAAGAAGGTTGTATGCAAGGATCCTGAACTGTCAATTTTTTGGGATAATGTTCATCCTTCTCAAAATGGTTGGCATTCTGTCTATTTAGCTTTACAACCAATTCTCAAGAAACTTCTTAGCTGATCCTCTTTTCTTTTCCTATTGTATCTTAAATTAAATACTGTATGAATTTCTTATGTTGTATAAACTTCAAATAGATTTTTAAAAATTGTTTGATAAAATGTAATGATTGCTTCGACATTATTTTTATATAATTTAAAATATTATATTAGTTATATTGTATTTCATTTATTATTTTATTATCAATACTTATTATATGATAACAATATAAAAAAGTATTAAGATAACCTTACCAACATAAAAAGAAAGCATTGAGAATAGCGTGGTTATATTCATCATTGACAACAATTTACCAACATAAAATTTAATATAAATAAAATTATTGCCAACACAATGAAAGCATTGAGAAATACAATATTGCCAATACTTATAAAAAAACATTGAAACATGAATATTGTAAAAACTTACAAAATGATAAGATAAAGTTAACCACGTTGATTTTAAACTTTGATAAAAATATATTAATCATACTTTTTTTGTGTTAGGATTCAATAAAGATGTCAACACTTTCTGCATTGCAAAAAGTATGATTTTATTGTAAAAACTTAAAATGCAAAAATACATTAGGATGTTATAATAGGACAACAATTAATATTGCATGATCGATTTGTAATTGAAATAAATTATTCTAATATTACTTTACATTAACAAGTTATTGTTATTATTAAATGTTAAACCCATCAATTTAAAAAAGGAAAATAACTTAATTTCATACCACATGAAGTTTATAAAAGTTTACAAGTATCTAATAAAGATAAAAAAATCTAAACTCAATATGAGTGTTGATTATCAATTTTCACCCTAAAAACTCATGAAGATAAAATATCTTAATTCATATTGATATACATGTTGTCAACATATGATGCATGTTGTTTAAGCACATTAAACATGTCACACATCTTATCTAAAACTTAGCTAACATGCATGATGCATCATTTGAGCTTAAACAACATGTATGGCC
>CANYBF012120273.1:0-10766 GCA_948192965.1 Dalechampia spathulata
CACACTGGATCCCGATAGGTACCGGTACTCATCGCCCGTAGGCGGCCATTTATCTGAGTGCCCTGCACTCTATATCCATCTCCCATCTCAGGAGAATATTTATATCATAATTCCTGTAGGAATTCCATTCATTTTGATCCAGTGTGCCCAGAGCTGAGCTCTGCCCTCATTTCTCATTTTCTTTTCACTCTTTCACCATTCATCCGTCATCATAATGCAAATGATCATATCATTCATTCATTTACCCCTCGAACTAAATAATTAGGGCATTAAACATAGCATTCGGCAAGGAAATCATAACGTTCCAAGCATCAGAATCAATATCCATCACATATCATAGCACAAGGATAGCATTCTTATCAAAATCATAAGCCTAGACGTAGTTTACGTCCTATGGCAATTAGAAACAAGCCGTAAGTGGCTTAACACATAAAACTAGCACTAACCTCAAATGCAAGCAACCTCTAGTATAAGCCATCGATCCTATCTTCAATCGTATCTAGCTTCTATTCCGCGTTCTCTTACGCTAGCAACGTTTAGAATCCTTAAGGAGGTGATTTGGTAAGGGTAAGGGACGTTTTGCTTAGGAAAAAGGGAAAGAAACTAATGAAAAACCGTCTGTTTTCTTACTTAAAAAGTCAAATTAAAGTCGCGTATGGCCGTACGGACATTGGTACGCCCGTACCGACTCCAAAAGCCTGACAAACCAAAAACCTGCGAGTTGCGGTACGGCCGTACCACCTTTCGGTACGCCCGTACGGCTACTGTTCATCTGACAAACTAAAATTTTCCTACGAGCAAATCTGATTCCTGCGAGTTACGGTACGGCCGTACGCCCTTCTGGTACGCCCGTACGAACTCGAGGCCCTCAATTCCCTGTTTTTGCTCGCCTCGTACGACCGTACGGCCAACCCGTACGCCCGTACCACTCACAAAAATCGCACAACCTGCCTTTTGGCAAGCCAAACTCATCTGTAACACTCCCAAACCTCCTAACTAACCTGATACACACTACCAACATACCCCTTTACTGTACCACGGGGGCTCCGCCCCCGCACCCCCAACCACAACTCATGAAACTCCCCTTGATGGGCAGATGTCGTCGCTCCGCTCCGTTCGCTCGTTACGCTTACGCTCCACTCGCTCTCTCCGCTCCGCTCCGACATCTGCCCCTATATCAGTATAAGGGCTATACCTAACATAACGCATACCCAATCACATACACAAGCCATCCCTCATCCAACCGAGAAGACACGCTTCCCAATAAGGTGACGACACACTAAACAAGCCAATAAACACAAATAGTACAATGCAAAGCCATACATTGTCATCCTATTCATGCACATAAATTCATGTATTCCAAACCAAAGCAATTCACATTCACACATAAGCACAAAACCATCATCATGCATTCCAATACATCACATAACCATCAAGGAATCCTACTATTCATCGACACATACAAGTGCATAAATGCATAACTCCTAGGGTCTCTAATGTGGGTGTAACATAATATTTATTATGAGTCATTATTTATCATTTTCTACTTTGTTCCTTATTCACATTTCCATATTTCAAGTCATTAATTATTCCTTCACTTAATATCATTATCCATTTAATTCTTACTATGACACCATTATTTAAATCATATGTCATTTTATGCTTTTATCATCTCTTAATTAATTAAGGTATTAATTATTTATTATCTTTTTTTATACCATTAATTAATTCATCTAAATAATTCTTTTATAATTAATCACTTCAATATTTCTCATTTAACTCCTTATATCACTTAACTCATTAAACTTCTTATATTTATTAATCATATCCAATTCATAACTCATTTTAAAATAATTTCCATAATATTCCGAAAATTCCATATTCTACGCTTTAAATTCCCATTTTAAATCCTCTTACTCAATTATTATACCCTTATTTTATTACATTAATTTGAATTATCAAATTAAAAATTATTTAAATTCTTACATTTATTATATCCATATACTTCTAAAACAACATCTTACATCTTCTTAAATATTTTTGTCCTTTTATATTTATTATGTCCTCTTGTCTTTATTCATATTAATGTCCCAAACCTAATAAACCAATTATTTTAATTCTCACTTTAATTATAAACCATATAATTATTATCAATTATTGAATCCACCAAACTCATTTCTTTAATTATTTTATCCAATTAATCATATACACTTCAATTATTCATCTTTAACTATCATATATCATAATTTAACTTAGCCATAAATTAATTAATTACTAATTAACCTTTGAATCTTCAAATTTAACTTTGTAATCTACCATTTTAGCAATATTAGTTGTTGCCATTTTCATCCAAACCAAAGCATCAACACAACACCACACACACACACCCAATCCACTAAGAATCAATCAAAAATTACATCCCTAATTAACTAATCTATGAAATAAAAAGTTAAAAATCACTAAACTACCTCTAATCCATTTGGCCATGTCTCCTTTTACCATTAAACCATTAGGTGAAATGAAGAAAATAAGCTAAGTAATTCGGCTCCTTCCTTTAATCACTCAAACAAGTATATACTTTGAAGATCTAACATTAAACTTGCTCACCTTTCAATAAAAATGAATAAAATAGACTAAACTTCATCCTTTCCTTATATTTTCATCAATCCATAAGAATCCTTTCATCTCAACTCATTTTCTATCATGATATTCCTATGCATGTACCTCAAACATAAGATCCATGAAGAAAAAGATGGATTAGACATCAAATAACTCAAAGTTGTTTCGGCCTTCTCAAGGATGAAAAGATTAAGGAGGGATTTTGGCCATATATGGAAGAACACCGATAAATCTTGCTTGAACTTGAAAAATATCATGAAAAAATGGAAGAAAAGTTATGGTTTTCTAGCCTCCATGGATCAAACACTTCAGCTTCATCAAGAATCAACAAGAAATGACAAAACCTTGACCCCATCTTCATTTAAACATGTAGTTCTTTAATTAAATTTGAAGTTTCATGAAGAAAAAGAAGATAACATGAGAAAGTTTTTGGTTTTTCTTAAGCAAAAGAAGAAAACATAAAGGAAAATAAGAAGAAAAATGAGAAAGAAGAGGAAATATGGGAGGTGGTTCGGTCATTCAAGAGGAGAGGAAAATGAAAGAGTAGTTTTAAGTGAAAACAACCCTAAACCGTAAAGTTTGTGGGTTCAATTAGGGTAACTTATGTTAAAAGATCAAAATGCCCCCAATGACATACCATTTGAACCAAATACATGTATTTTACATATTTTATTCCATTTATACTTTTAAAATATGTATAAAATGTCCCCATAATCCCTCAAATTTCATATGCCACATCAGCATACCATATATATACATCAATTTTTTTAATAAATTATTATATTACTCTTCTCTCTCCATCCACTACACCGCTTCCCAATACTTCTTTCCAATTACCCATACCTCTATTTATTTATTCAATATACCTTTTCCATATTTCAATAACACATAAATTCAAATTTCATAATTTCCACATCACCAAATATTTATTATTCAATTTTCCATTTTCCACCTCATCAATCCATTACAAATTCCACATCACCACTTTAATTCCACATCATATAATATTCGTTTCATCATATGTCTAAAATAATACTTTATTATTATTTCTTATCCTTTAAATAATGCTAATTATTTACTCTAATAATTTCCATAATTTAATTATGATATCATCATGATATCATTAATCAAATTTACCAATTTAAAATTTTCTAATATTTTCATATTATTATTTAACTTCATAATTATATTATCAATCCTTAATTATTCATTCCTAATAAAATTTAAAACCATAATTAAGCATATTTGCTTTCATCTTCATTATCATTTATGACATCATAATTCAATTTCCACTTAATTAGGCTTTCTTTTCTATATTCTCAAATCTTATTTTATATCAATCATTTTAGATATAAATATTTCAATATACCTATTTAATATTTCATTTTTTTCCTAATCCTTAATTATTTCCATACGTATATATATTATACATACATTTTCACTCGTATAATTCATTTATACTATTCTTAATCATACTTAATTCATAAATTATGTACACTCCAAATACAATCATAATTTAGCTTAATTTCTAAATTGCATGCATTTCCATGCATACGTAAATATTTCTACCTCGATATACATGCAATTTATCGCTCGATCTAATTTTACACGTTCGAGCTTATTTTCGCATTCGACTTAATCTACTATCATCTTATCATCATTTCTTAATCTCAATAGATATTTCCTATCATTATCATAATATTAATAATTTTCACCTTGAAATACGCATATTTTCGTAATTCCATATCATCACCCTATTTTTGATCGTATAGGGGATAATTTAATTACTTGAATTATTAATTCATTTTTTTACACTAAAAAAATGAGGATGTGACATGGTAATGGCAGTAGGTTTTAGCTTCTACTGAAGTTAGAGGTGGTGTTTGAAAATTTGGTTCCAAGGGTTTGATGAGCTTGGCTTTTTGGAGACTCCTAAAAACCTTAAAAAGTGGTATTCCAAGATTTGAGTACCTTCGAGATTGGGTAGTGTTTTAGAGTATAGGGCTTAATGTTTGTAGGGTGTTGATGTATTGGAATTTATGTTATGTTTAGGTGAAGGTGGTAGCTTTTGGTTTAATGAAGGAAGGCTCCTTCTCCAGCCCCTCAGTTTGCTCGATTCTTTGACCTACTAAGTACATATCTTAGCTTGTCCTGATAGAGTGGAAATAACCCCCTGATAAGCTTATTGATCATGTTAAATTCAAACAACTTTTGTTTGATTAATGCAGCTTTATCCATCCAATGATTAAAATAATCCATGGAGGACTCATTAGTCTTCTATTTCATTATTTTCAAGTCCATCAACATGACATCGAAGTTGGCTTGAACCCATATTGTTTGCAGAAAGTAGTGCATAATGGCTTCCACTCAACCGTGGTTACCCTGTCAAGATTATGGTACCAAGCTAGCACTAGTCCCTCTAATGAAATGAAGAATAGTCAAATTATTTGATCATTTAATAGGTTAGTCATGCTCATCATGATGGTGTATATCTTGAGGTGGTTCTTCAGGTCCCCAACTCCATTGTACTTAGGAAAGTCTGGCAATTTGAACTTGGCAGGTAGTCCTCTAATAGCCTTCACAGAGAACTCATCAAGGTCCAAGTCAGAGCCCATCCCTTTATTCTTCATGATGGACTATAGTTGTTCAATCTTCTATTCCAATATAGAAGTCTCATATTTATGGATATCATGCATGTGGAGTGAGAAATCATCATTTGTGTTAATATCATATAGGTTGACAGTCTTCCCTTTCTCCTTAATAGGGGTTGGTGGAGTGATAAATTTCCCAGGACTGAGAACCTCCTGGATCTATTATTGTAGGAGAGCTTTAAAGTCATTGGATAAAAACTTAGACATTGACTTGTTGATGAGCTATTAAATTGTGGTGAGTGAAGCATCATCAAGTATAGTAGAAGCAACCTTATATGGAGTGGTGAGCTCCTTGGTGAGTTATGGTTTTGATATGTTTCTACACATGACAGAAGAGATTAGCATGGATGCATGTGTATATGTATGTGTTTGTATGTAGTGCGCATGATACAACACATAGGATGTATGTATGATCTATGCTAGGAAACATCCAGCATTATGGCTACAAAGGGAAATCGGTTAGTATATATATGTATTGGTATCCATGTGATGTGATACATAGGATGTATGCGTGACCTATGCTAGGAAACATCTAGTATTATGGTTGTAAAAGGAAATTTATTAGAAAAAATTGTATGAGTAAGCATGTATGTGTGTTGGATAGAAAACATGAAAATGGTTAGTGAATATGTAACATGCAACAACACTCCCTGCTACCCTTATATCTCTATGAAGATTAGTCTATCAAAATATCTCTTAGGTGGGATACTAGCTCGAAGTTACACTGGGAACTCGAGGTGTAATACTCTCAATATGTGAGGTAAGCAAAAGGGGTGATCATTGCCCAATCATATGAAAGATTATGGTAAAAATTTGACAACATTTTGGTATAATCATATTGCTATAATAAGAGAATGCCAATATAATAAGGCATGAGGTTATTCAACCATCATAGAATCATAAAAGGATTCTAACTCTTAGTAGAGCAATAAAACATGATCATATCGTTATGATAAGAGAATGCCTGTAGAATGAAGCATGAGGTTATGTAACCATCATAAAATCATGAAAGGATTCTAACCCTTAACAGAGCAATACGACATGATCATATAGTTATGATAAGAGAATGCCTATAGAATGAGGCATGAGGTTATGCAACCATCATAGAATTATGAAAGGATTTTAACTCTTAGTAGAGCAATACAACATAATCATATTGTTGTAATAAGAGAATGCCCGTAGAATGAGGCATTAGGTTATGCAACCATCATAGAATCATGAAAGGATTCTAACTCTTAGTAGAGCAATAAGAGATAGGGAAATGTGTTGAATTTAGGCAAATCCACTGATATAATAAAGCATTGATTCATATAGCATGCAATCAAAGGGTCCTAGTTTTGGAATGTTGCTATGGTTAGGTACATGGGCTTTAACCCGGTAAGAATAGGCTAAGGTCCCCGCCACATTGTCCATAACCTATCCAACTTAATGGAATCATTGATATAGGACTATACCTAGCTTCTATCCATTCAAGGAATCATCGATGGTCAACAGTACAAGGTAATGAGTGGTGAAGGAAAACTTGCTTTCCCGAGGAGTCGAATGGAGTCTAAGGTACTCACTTATCTACAATCACTAGTTTGACTCAAAATAGGTGGTGTATGTAAATTCAAACTGTGTAGGTGATGCAAACAATTAATCCAACTATGATGGGAAAATCGATATGGAAACTCTTAGATGCCAGCACTCTTTCATTGTGTATCCCCAATGGAGTCGCCACTTTGGATGAGGCTTTTGCGATGATCCAGAGCAAGGCATGCAAAACTCACAGACCAAGGATCCACTTGGAATGAAAGCACGATCTTCTCGATGGGCTACCTTAAGGAATGATATTAACTCGAAAGAGTCGCAAGGAGTCTCCCCCGGATGGTTCCTGATTTAGTTCAACCAGCCCATAGCATGAGTGCCAAGTTAAACCCTTTATAGTTGGGATTAATTACCCTAGGCAGGCAAATAAGCAGGTGCATAAAAGTAAGCATACAATGTGGTATGTCATAATGATAGGTAAAGCATAACATAGCAAAATAGAATGATATATAAGGCTATATGGCATTTGGATGGTATGTTATATGTATGACATGTGAAGTGATGATATAATATAATGACATGGCATATGCATGACATGATATAGTGATGTGTGTGTAATGTGGCATTTAACATGATATATAATGTAATATGGGACATAGCATGCTATAATGATATGGTATAGATGACATAACATGACATAATGGCATATGACATGGCAAATGATATAATATAGTGGCATATGACATGGCAAATGATATGATATAGTGGCATATAACATAGGATTTATGTGTGAGGTGGCATGTGACATGGCATATATTATGGCAAATATAATAGCACAATAAACCGCCTATACAAAATAAAACCTTAAGAATAATAACCGATGAAAGGGATAGGAGAGATAGGGGATACACAGGAGATATAAAACTAATACAACTCGGGGAAAATATAATAAACTAATGCTATTCTATTATATAGGGGTCTTCATTTTTACATTGATTCCAAGATATGTTGCACCATCTCCTTCATTTTAAGAAATCCTCGAGTAGCACAAGCCCTAATGCATGGATATGGAAAGTACCAAAAAAGGAAAGTCTCCAAACATGGAAATAATGCTAGATATGGAAAGTGTGCCAAATATGGAGATCATGTCAAATATAGAAAGTGCCAAATATGGAAAACATACTAAATATGGAAATAATGCCAAATGTGAAAAGTATGTTAAACATAGAAAGCATGCTAAACATGGCAATAAGCTAAATATGATAATAAGCTAAATATGGCAGTAAAGCTAAACATGACAATAAGCTAAATACCATAATTGGACGATTCTAAGATCATTTTGGCAACATCACTTAGAATTTGGAAATAGCTTCCAATAAGGGTTTATAGTAGCAGCAAACACCAAATCAATCAAAATAGCATTTTAATTGAAAATAAAGTAAAATACATTAATTTAATGGTAAATCCAACAAGTTTAGATCATGAAAATCATAATTGAAGATCCTAATATCATTAACATCAATTAGGGTTTAGATCAAACACTCAATTAAATCCAATCATGTCAAATAAAAGCAATCAGGTTAAAAATAGCATTTAACTTAAAAGAAATTCAATTTTAAAGTCAAAATCAATGAAAATGATAAAATAATGCATTTAAAACATTATGATGCCATAAATATCATTAAAAATATCAAATAATTTTAAAGTCACGTTGAAATATGAGTGAAAATTGGATTTTGGTCAATCTAAGTTGGAATGTGTATCAAAAATGACGTGACATATGTGACACACATATGCATCGCACTTCACACATATGCGTCATACATACATCAAAAATGATGTGATATATGTCTCACTTCATTGATGTGCACCGCATCTCATGTAGATGCATCACACTTCATATTTGAATGGGTAATATGTGTCACACTTTATGTTTAAATGGGCAATATGCATTATATATAATGTTATAGGTGGTGCGTATCATATTTGATGAAGGAAAAATAGTAAAAACACGAACAAAAATGATGTTTATTCGATCATTATAGGTCATTTAGAGTATTGGCAACCCTAAATAACACTATAATTGTTCAGTTTAACAGCCAAAACATGAATTAAAGCATGAAATCAAAAGGAAGAGGGAAAGGAGACCTACCAATGCTAGAAATAATCTTCTCCAAATCCAAAAATGCTTAGGAATTTTAGTGAGTCCAATTTATCACTAATCCTAATTAGTAGTTTAATTAAATATTGTTTTTAATTCTAAAAGAGCTTATGTCTTAGAATTAAAATGTTATTCTATGCTAGAATGTATGTGTCATAAGGCTAATACCCAAAGGTATTTATAGGAGCCTTGTGAGGTGTGCTAACCCTAGGTTGGCAATGTAGGATAAAGTCCCCTACCTCCAACTATGCTAGTTGAAAGCCTTCTAAGGGTGCCATCTTGCATGGGCCAAACGGTAGATATATTGTAGGCCTAAATGTTATGTGAGTGCATAAAATTCATGTATACAACTTAATATTGAGAACAAAAACTTGTATCAAGTTGTCCTAATAAGGAAACAAGTTACAATACGTGCCCAAAAAGGGCAACTAAGCATGCACGTATAAGGAGGCATACCAAGGGTGACACCTTACATGGGCCAAACATCAGTCTTATCGTAAGCCTAAATAATATATATTGACATAAAATCTATGTATGCAACTTAATCTTAGGAACTGGAACCTGTATCAAGTCGTCCCTATAAGGAAATAAGTCACAATATGTGTCTAAAAGGGCAACTAAGCATGCACATATAGGGGCAAAAATATTGTTACACCCACAATAGAGACCCTAGGAGTTATACGTATATACGTCGTGTCTAGGGATATATGTGAATGTGGATATGTGATGTATTGGAATGCATGTAGGAGTGCATGATGAGTGTATGACCTTAGTATTGCGTATATGTTTTTATGTATTGATTTGGATTGGAGTATATGTGTTTCTTGATGTGACTTGTGTGTCGTCACCTTATTGGGAAGCGTGTCTTCTCGGTTGGATGAGGAACGGCTTGTATTCGTGCTTAGGAATGTATATGGAAGTGTGTTTTAGGTTGGTATGAGCGTTGGGACAGGTTTCGGGCAAGTTAGGCATGCCAATAGGCATGTGATGCATTTTTAGGGACTGGTACGGGCGTACGGGTTGGCCGTACGGTCGTATGAGGCGAGCAAAAACAGAGATTTGAGGGCCTCGAGTGCGTACGGGCGTACCAGAGGGGCGTACGGCCGTACCGTAACTCGCAGGAATCAGATTTGCTCGTAGGAAAATTTTAGTTGCTCAGATGAACAGTACCCGTACGAGCGTACCAACGGGTGGTACGGCCGTACCACAACTCGCAGAAGTTGGATTTGTCAGGCTTTTAGAGTTGGTACGGGGGTACCAATGTCCGTAGGGCCATACGCGTCTTTAAATTTGACTTTTAAGGCAGAAAAATAGATGGTTTTTCATTAGTTTCCTCCCTTTTCCCTTAACCTAAAACGTCCCTTACCCTACCAAATCACCTCCTGAAGGATTCTAAACAATTCTAGCGTAAGAGAACGCGGAATAGAAGCTAGATACGATTGGTGATAGGATCGTTGGCTTGAACTAGAGGTTGCTTGCATTTGAGGTTAGTGCTAGTTTTATGTGTTAAGCCACTTACGGCTTGTTTCTGATTGCCATAAGACGTAAACTATGTCTAGGCTTATGATTTTGATAGGAAAGCTATCATTTGGCTATGTATGTGATGGATATTGATTGTGATGATTGTTTTGATGATTGGAATTACGTTTTCCTTGCTTAATAATGCGATGAATTGACTAAGTGTTCATGTTTATGAGGAATTGATGCTAATGACATGCTTTCATGCATGAGATGAATGATTGGTAATGATGTTATAATGCAAACATGCATGGAAAGGAAGGATGAATGGAAAATGAGAGAAAAGAAAG
>CANYBF012121184.1:0-13315 GCA_948192965.1 Dalechampia spathulata
ATATGCGATCGCATATGACCCCCAGGCTGCCACAATAAACCCTAAACGGGCTCGGCCCGGCCCGAAAGGACCCAGGATGGTCCGAAAGAACCCTAAATGGCCCGTAATCAACTCGGGAACGATCCGAATCAATGCCGGTCCAAAATTAGGGTGCGACAATTATGTTTCTTTTTATTTAGTAATCTATTTAAGATTTATCATGTTCTTATGTTATTCTTATTGATTATGGAGATATGCTTGTTAATCGAGCCCATTGACTTGCTTGTTGCCAAATATATTAATTAATTACTTTGAAAGAAGAATTAGCTAATTAGAATGAACATTAAAACATCATTTGATTAATTACCTAGATGTATAAGTTAATTAAATTGAGGTATTAGTGTTAAATGTTATTCTTATTCATTAAAATTGACCTAGTAATCATAAAAATAAATGTTAGCTTGTTTTAATATATGGTCTATCTTTTGAAAGAAAGATTGATTATATTTAATCATTGTCTTAATAAAACCCTTTAAATGATTACTAGTTAAGTTGAATTGCATTCTCATAAGCATTCTCTCAATCCTTGTTTTTGAATATTAATGTAGTTGTTTTAATACATTTACTTGATTAGTTTAATCTACTTAGTTAGATTTAATATATCATTTAATATATCATTGTTTTATGATAGAGTTTCTTTTGAAATAATCAAATCTTATCATGTTTGATTATGTAGATAATCAAAGAAATTAATAACTAGTACTTAGCTGACTATTGATCTCAAAGAATGATATCTTTGCATTATACTCATGATTCATATTCTTGTAGTGATATGAGTTCATAACATAAAATTTAAATAAGAATTTGTTAATATCATAACATTTAATTATATCATACTTTTATGGCATCAATTAACCAAACATAAAGAGAAATGGTAAGGGAAGTCATTGAAATTAAGGGTGAGTATCATATTAAAATTTTTAAAATTTAAAATTAAATTGAATTAAATTTTTATTATTTTTTAAATTTATGAATCAAGTTAAATTGAATATTAATTTTTATTATTATTTTGCTTTAAGTCAAAATTTTTAATTTTTTAGAAATAAAATAAAATTAAATTTAGTAATTCAGTTTAATTAAACGACCGACATTGTGGATAACAAAACATGAAAGCTTCCAAAGTATCAAAACATAAAAGCCACATATTTAATATAATAATTATTATATTACACTTTTCATTATATTATTTAAATAATCAAAAAAATCTATTATAATATATTATTAAATAAATATAAATTTTTATTTATTTATTATTATATTTTTTATTATAATTATATTATAATAATTCTATGAACAAATAATTAACTAATTATTAATAAAATTACAAGAGTCAAGTTATATGACAATAAAATAGTTTATATTATTTGAAATATGATAGTAAAATACAAAAACAAAATTAAAGTATCAATATTTCAGACAAAGATTCAAATATTATGATCAACAGATTATGCATCAAAATAAATATTAAAATTAAAAATATTGAAATTAAAAATATAAAATTCAATTTTAATGATAATTTTTAATAAAAAGTTTAACTCAATTAATTTTGATATAATTTAAAAGAATGTATTGAATATCTTTTGTTTTCTTTATAACATATTATTTAAACATTATAATATAATAGTTATTATATTATAACAGATTATATTATATTTTTTATTATAATGTTTAATGAATCATATTATTATATTATCTTGTAACTTATCAAACATAACTTAATTTTTAATTCATATATACTTGCCACTTACGTTCTTCCATCTCAACTTTGCTTGCAAATTAATTAATATCTATGTGTGAATATCATATTACATATGTAAACATAATTATTAAGTTAAGAGACTAAAAGTGAATCCTTCAACTCAAGTTATACATTATTATTAATAATTTATGTATTATGTATAAAACCTGTAGGTGGAGGAATCGGCGACTATATTTCGGAACCCACCAATTGTAGATGCCATCATGATGAACGTTCCTATGAATATCGAAGCCTGAATAATAATAAAAAAGCAATGCTGTAATCTAATAATAATAATAATAATAATAATAATAATAATAATAATAATAATAATAATATATAATTATATAAACATCATATTTAAAAATATATAAATTTAAATATATTTAATTATATAAATATTAATATATTTAATTATATTTAATGAAATACATTATGATATAATATAATTGATCACGTAATACAATCAAAAAAATATAATAAAATATAATGTAATTATAATTATGTTATAATATTTAGATAACAATTATAAATGAAATGTATTGTAATTAATATGTTATTATAAATTATTCAAAGATTAATTAAATTTTAATTTTTCTTAAAAATTGTAGTTAGTGTATATTATTATGAATCCACTCAAGTTAATTTTATTAATATTTTGCTAAATTTGATTATATTTTTACTCTTAAAATAATTTTTGGATCAAATATATATAATATCTTTGTATTTAAATCTCTCTAAGTTTTGAATCAAATCCTATATTTTCAATAAAATTAATTATCTATATTTTATTTATTATTTAAAATTATTATTTATAGGATAATTTTGATATTTCAAAAATATATATTTATCTTAAAATCTAAAATAAACATTAACATTAATAAAAAAAAGTTTAATGATAAATGAAATTAAAATATGAGAGTGTTTTAATTAAATTATAAAGAAAGGAATGACATAAACATAATTATGTATTAACTTGTTGAGCCTTGTAGTAATTTACTTTTATCATTTTTAATTATATTAGATAATTCTAATATCTTAATAAATAGAACTATTTTAATAATATCATAAAAAATAGATAAATTGATGGTTAGACTCTAAGTTCAAAAGGCCTTGTAATAATTTATCTTTATGAATAATGGTCAATTTTAGATTTGGATTTTAATATTTAATATCTCGATTTCTTATATTTGAATACTAGGATCTTTATCTCAATGTTTGAATAGTTAGATATCTATATATATTTGACTTTATAATCAATTAATTATTTATTAATAAAATTATTATAATGATATGATAATAAAAATATATAATGATAAATATATGTAAATTTATATATATTGAAAAATATATTAATTTAATCATATTTAAATATATAGATATTATTAATTATATAAACATCAATAAATATATTATATTAAAAAAATTTTATTATCAAATAAGATGGTAAAAAAAATCTAATGAATATTACTCTTAATTATATTCTATCAAAACTGATGTATCAATTAAATAAAAATATTATAAATATATGAATTAAATTAATAAAAATATTATAAATTAACTAATAATAAATTTATATCAAAAATTTAAATTAAATAAAACTGATGTATAATATAATACTTTATTTTTATTAACATGAGTAATACAGGCATATATGAAATAGATTTAGGTGAATCTTCATCATAAAATATGATTTTTGGATTTGGTTCTCATTAACTCGGAACAGTGTAGTTCTAAATCTGAATTATATTTAACATTGAATGGACTTTGACGATTCCATAAATGAAAGAAGTAGAATCAAAGCGGTTCTATTCAGGTTAGTTGATCCGATTTCAATTTGGATTATTTGTCACCTTGTTTTTTGCATGCAGGTTTTAAGCTAAAACTGGTAACTGGTTCATGGTTGTATGATTAAATTAATCATAATTGTGTAGTGATGGCCAATTAGTTATTACTCACCCAATTGACGAACCATTTGGGACTGAATCTCTCAGGTCTCTTGATTATCAACCACATTATACTTGGTAACTGCAAGAATAATTAACATAAATATGTATATCATGCATAATATATACTTAACGACGCTTGTGGACACTTATATATGTGTGTATAAGGTATGTCAACACTTATCATACATCATGTATTTGTATGTGTATAAGATATGGAGAGACTTACAAAATATGAAGTGGGAGCAAAACCAAATCCACCAAAGAAACCAAGAAGGTCCCCAAAAAATGGGAAACTGACTCCTACGAACAGAGTAAATGCTGCAAACATGCGCCACAGATGTGTGTTTAGTCAAAGGTCAAGAGATGGGTAATTAAGACTCAAATCTTATATATTTTGATTTATAATGTGATCAATACGATCCTAATGAAAATATTTTGGATTTTTACATTCAACCTTGGGACATGAAATAGATATATATTCTGCTTCTTCGATTATCAACATTAAGCAACTTACCGATTTTGTTGCGTTGATAATTAAAAAGTTTTATCACCAATGCGGCAGCAAGTAAAAATGATTAAACAAAAATTTCAGGAAACTCACCAACATATGCAGATCGAGCTACGAGTCTAAGTGCAAGTCCTGGTGGGAAGTTCAATCTTTTAATCATCAAATTCTCCAGCATCGCAAAAACAGGCATGGCAAAGACCTGCAATACAATTATATTAATCTTTTTTTTATGCTAAGCATCAATGTAATTATAACCGTTAAATATAGTAAATAGAACAGGCTCCTGAACGTTAACCTGGTAGCTTCCAATGACATGAACCACCACCATTAAATTAGCAGAGGCAATGAGCCATGCAGGTCTTTTAAGTGCCATAAGCACATTATCATCAACGTCTTGCCCAAACGCCCAGTAACCTGTAAGGGCAACAGGGAAATAACAAATGGCATTGATGAAATAGGCACCGGTTACACCTTTCCACATAGGTATCTTTGAAGGCTTTTCAGAAGTAGATGGAATTGTAGCCTGGATTTCTAGTGCCACTGCATGGCCTGCAAATGCAAATGAAATTTGGCCCAGCGAATTGAACACTCGAAACATGTAATCCACTGCACTGGTCTGCTTATAGGTGTAACTGACATCATCAACCCGACCATGCGCCAAGCTCCCTACCCATGCTATTGTTGAGTAACTGCACATTGCAGTAAGAATATGTAAACAGTACTTTATAATTGACAGATGTTATCCTGCAAAAAAGCGACGGCTCGTGCTAAAGGTGTCGGGAATCCTGAGCACTTTTTGCCGAAGTCATTCATTGTTAATAAAAAAGCACTAAGGCAATGACATATCATCGAGATTCAGTATCAGAATATGAATTTACAGTGGTATTCCTTCTCACTATAATTGGAGAAAGTGATTGATTATGTTTTCATAATTCATAAAAAATGAAGTTTTCAATCTGTAAATTCTCAAGCTATAAACTTCAGATCGAGTTTTTTTATCCCCTTGTAACATTCAATTTTCATGGTTTCTTCAAGTTACCAAGTTAGTGACGTGATTTGATCTTAAAAATTCATATCATTATGAAATTTATTTCCTCTGTAAATAATGTTCCTTCTTTAATGAACTTTACACATTTTTTTGTATTATCATTTTAACATTTATTTAAAACCAAACATAAATAAATTACTTAAAAATTGCAGAATATCTAAACTGGCCATGGAATTTCTAAACATGCACTATCTCTATGGGCATTTCTAACTAAAACTCAAGCATAAAAATAAATTAAAAATAACAAGGAAAAGGAAAAGATGAAAATTAAGAACCTGAGGGACATGACAGCTGCAGCCAAGGAAACACCAGCTACAGAATTGAAATTAGGAAGCTGAGACAAGAAAAAATGAATTCCGCCAAATATGATAATCCAGTAAGACTGCCTGATGGGTGTGCAATTACTGCAGGTCATCTCCACGAATTTCTTCAAACACTTTCCTCCGGTGACCATATACACAATATCACACCCAACTTGAACAATCAGTTGCTGAGGAAGAACAATCCATGGCCCCAATTTCGGGCCAAAAGCATATCGACCGAGGTCTATGTATCGATCAAAGCGAGTCCCTGTTACACATTCATGCAGTTGTATCATTTGCCACATTGTGTTTAATGTCATGCACCATGATATTGCAAGAACCATTATTCCTGGACCCCTGAAAGGAACAGGCAAAAAGAAATTTCAGTTCTTTTTTCTTGGTTGCGAGAGATACCCAGCGGAGGCTTTTCATATTTCCTTTTTGTTTTAGTTAAAGATAATCGATTTACCAGCCCAAGTATGCCATGGCATAGGGCAAACTGAGAACGCCTGCGCCTATCATGGCTGTGACGGTGTGGAAAGTGGAGTACCACCATTTGGCACGACGGGCAAGATCGCCTTCCGTCCATTTCTCGATGGGCTGATCTTCCTGCTTGAGAATTCAAGATAAATTACATAGAACAATGGCTGATAAAAATTTTTCCAATCACTAATAATATATATTACATACCATAGTAGGAGAACTTGAAACGATCTTTCGAGTTAGCTAGGCAACCAAAGATGCAAACCCGCTAGTTGTGCAGACTAATGATCACAACCATTGTACATGTAGCTGCCTGTAATTTGTTTTCCTTTTTATTTTTCTTGGGATATAAAGTAGAAAAATATTTGCATGCATGTCTGGCATATGCATTCAGTTAATTAACATACCACTACTTAAATATTAAGATTTTAAATTTTTAAGAATTTTTCTCCCTCTAATTTATATTAGATTAATTAATTTAATAAATATATAAAGATATAAACCAACTTTATTTTGATTAATATTAGATTTACTTTTACTTTTAGTGATATATTCTCTCTTGAAAGATGTAAGATCATGGGATTATTTTTAATTCTTTTCCTAAAAAAATAAATTTTCTATTTTCTACTCTTTCACACAGCTTTCTATTACCTAGATTACAAAAATCTACAACTTTTACATTTTATTCCATATTTATATTGGGGTACAATTAAATAATATCAATTTACAATTCAATATTAAAAATGGATGACATGAGTTTTATGAACTTCCTTAGCAAGTCTTGATTCGAAGCATTTAAAGATATCATACAATAGTGTTAGTATTTAGTTTTTATTTAATTTTTTGTCTAATAATAAATATATGATTAATTTTTTATATGAGTTAAAATCTTATAATTTTTATCAATTTGCAAAATTTTGATAAAAAAATATATTAATATCTTTTCATAAAATTGCTAATACACATTTTTGTTGGAGGCCAAAAACTTCATTTTTTCAAATTAAAAAGCTAATGGTTATTAATCCCTTAACTTTTGAAATCTCAAATAAGATGGCAACACAAGATTTATATTGGTTTGACACTTCAACTTGCCTACGTTCATTTCTCTTAAGATTCAACTTAGAGTTCTACTAATTTCTTTTTACAATACAACAATGAATTCTTCTCACAAGAATTCAACCTTAATGTTTTCAGGGCTTACACTCAAACCTATACAATAACAATTAAACTCACAATATTCAAACTCTCATTTATAGCAGTAATGCACAAGCATTAACTCTCACCAACCTAAACAATAATTGAAACAAAGATAGGGCTGTAAAAGAATAAGAAAGAGAGGGATAAAATCAATTGCAAGAATGATTTAGTTTCTAACAAGCTTACTTACTTGCAAAAGTGTTTCCTCAGCTTTAAATATGTTATACACTCAAAATAGATTCGTTATAGAGTAATCATTACCAAATAGATTAGTTAGAACACTAAATTTAAAAACCAAAGTTTCTGCAAAAGAATGCATACGATCGTACATGATCTCGTACGCCCGTACCTCTCTATAAACTTCAATACAAATTTAGCCAGTGGATATGGTACGACCGTACCACCGATATGGTATGCCCGCATGAAAACTACTACCAAATTTGACATGTGATACGATCAACCCGTGTGGTCGTACGAGCCAATACTCAAAATATGGCATGCCCGTACATAGACCAGTATGCCCATACCAACCCTAAAAAACAAAAACATCAGTGGTATAACTAGTTGTATGGTCGTATAATGCAGAATTCAATAGTGGTATGCCCATACCAAACACATATTCATAATTTTTAACTTGTGTTAACTTAAATTGATTTATTTAAACATTAAAACCTAAAAAGGTGAGTCTAAAAACTTTCTTATAAATAATATGACTTCTATTTTTCATGCAATTAATCATAATTAATTGAAATACATGAAGAGAATATCAAACACATAACAAATGAGAAAATCAAATATCCTAAATACATCAAATAAATCAAAAAATAACAAAAACATAGTCAAAGTCAATAAAAAGTCAACAATCCTAAGTCAAACTACTCATATCCCTATTCATAATTTTTAACTTGTATTAACTTAAATTGATTTATTTAAACATTAAAAGCTAAAAAGGTGAGTCTAACAACTTTCTTATAAATAATATGACTTCCATTTTTCATGCAATTAAACATAATTAATTGAAATACATTAAGAGAATATCAAACACATAACAAATGAGAAAATCAAATATCCTAAATACATCAAATAAATCAATAATAACAAAAACATAGTCAAAGTCAATAAAAAGTCAACAATCCTAAGTTAAACTACTTATCTCCCCTTATCTAAACATATTTCTCCTTTTGGCAACAACAAAAAAGTAATCAGGCATGAGGAGGGATAAATAGATTGAGTAATGATTGGAGTGACTGTAAAGCAGTAATGCTAGAAGCATGAAAATCCCAGAACTCTTGGTTTTGCTAGAGTAATTACTGATCAATCGAGTTAAAGCATTGCTCAAAACCATCTAATCGGATGTTAAGCACCACAAACTACTGAGTAATAAGATCCACAACAAACTATGGAGGAGCAGAAGCATCAATATTAGTAAAAGCAATAGCAGTAGCGCCAAAAGTAAAACCACCCTCAATCCGTGTCTAACGCTTATAGTGCAATGTCGCTTGATATCGGGTGTCATCGTGTAGAGAGCTAGTACAAGCATGTAATATAGAAGGAGTGTCATCCTCTAAATACTCAGTATCAGAGGGGATAGGCATGTGCATATGTTGATAGATCTTTGCAGCCTTAGCACCATAAAGTACCAAAGTATCATTGGGCAGTCTCAATGCTAGAAGGTGCTCTAAACGTCTCTTAATGTATTTTGTGTGTGTGGAGTAGTTGTTTAGGCGATTTGCCTCATAAGGCATTGAGTGCTTGATAAAGGACACGTCTAGATTTGGATTAAGGGGTTTGAGAGTAGGAGCAAGAGAAGGAAGGCCTTGCATATGATGGCAGATGTGAAGAATATGAGGACCAAAGAGAATAGCCTTACCTAGCTGTTTTTGGACACTGACTTCAAGAAATTGTTCCTTAAGCTAGCAACCAGTCTAGATTTTAAATCGAGTGACCATATAATGAAGGAAGATCAAGTCAGGATTGATCACTATATCATTGGACTCTGATTACTCAAAAAGAAGATAGGTGATCAGACGATGATAGTAAAAGACAGAAGTGGATTTAAAGCAAGAGGCTTTGAGCCTCAAAGGACGGAAAGGAGCGTAAAATGCGATCTCCTTCTAGAAAGCTTATCGTTCAAAAATAGCAGTTTTAGCATTTTCAATGCCCTCAGAATGAAAATCAAAAATAGCATCAAACTGAGTTTTAGTTAGTTGGTAAAGATGCTTAAACATTTTGAAAGTGTAAGTATGAGAAGTGTCAAGTTTAAAAGTCTATAAAAATTCAAATGACAAGCTGTCAATGCTCTGGTTATCAAGAAATGTAAAATTGGACTGACCAACATTAGCTAGCAAGCGTCTAATGTCAGCCTCTAATCCAATAGTCCTAAGAGTCATGATGCATGTAAAACGAGAATGTGAAAAATATTTTTGATTCAAAATGGCTTGACGAGAGCTAGAAGTAGGAAAATTAGGTGTAGGAGGAGTTTGATCCTCAATTTGGACACGTTTGCCTTTGTCTTAAGGGTGAGAAAAGGTCCACCACAACTACCACGAGATATCATTTTTGAAAAAAAAAGATTTTGGCAGAGTTTTGTTTAAAAATGGAAAATCCTAAAAATTTAAAACACAAGAAACATTATAAATTTCACAAACTAATTAAGTACAATAGTAATAAGCAATAATCTATAAAAGAAATTAACTAAAAAACAGTGAAAAAATTGATAAAAATCACAAATCAAACCTAAAATCAATTTTTGATGAGAAAAAGGTGAAAATCGAATGAAAACCTAATTTTCTGACAAGATTGAATAGAAATCTTGAGGAAAACACAAAAATAAGAAGATTTAAAGTGAGATTAGTAGGCTTTAGGAGTTTTTGGCTAGAATTTGAGAGAAAAATGTCAGAGGGGAGAAACGACGGTGAGAGAAAATGTAGAAATTAGGGTTAAAATTAAAGTTTCAGAGTAACGTATGAGCGTACCAAATCACGTATAGCTGTATCGGCCATCTGAAATTCAAAGATTTTGAAGAAGAACCTCGTGAACGGGTGTACAGGATAGAGTACAACCGTACCAAATATATTGCCTTGAAATGTACAAGCATACTAAATAAGGCATATGAGCGTACAGATGCTACTGCCAGATTTTAAATTTTTAAAAGAATAGGAGTACAGGTGTATAGGATCGAGTCCGACCGTACCAAAACTATTGGAATTTTTGGTCTTTTAAGTGCACGGTGTACACTTGAGGTCGTATAGCTATACAAAACCTACTAAAAAAATGTGGAATTTTGGTTTAAAGGAGTCGTATGAGCATACTAAACAGTGTATGGCCGTATGGATGCTGAAAGTGGGAATTTTTGAAGAGAATTCTGAGACATTTCATGAGTTATAAGAGTGTAAATAGGATTAAAAATGTATTCTCACTTCAAAAATGATCCTTCTATCATCCCTAACTCATGCTTAATAAAGTTCAAACATTCTTTACATAGGGATTTTATGAAAATATCCAAAATTTAGTGAGTTGTATCAATGAATTCTAATACAACTTTCCCTTTTTGCATATTATCATGCAGAAAATGATGCCTAATGTCAATATGTTTGCTTTTAGAATGTTATATAGGATTCTTATATAAGTTGATAGTACTAGTATTATCACATTTAATAGATGTACATGAGACACACACATTGTAATCTTGTAATTATTATTGAATCCATAGCACTTGAGCATAACAACAATTAGCATATATTTATTCAACTTCAGCAGTAGATAAAGAAATAGAATTTTGCTTCTTGCTAAACCAAGAAACCAAATAATTTCCTAGAAAATGACATGTTCCAAAGGTAATTTACTATCTAACACATTTCTAGCAAAATCAGCATCAGAAAAGGCAATCAAGTCAAATAAAACATTCTTAGGATACCACAAGCCATAATTCAAAGTACCAATCAAGTATTTGAGAATGCGTTTTACTGCACTCAAGTGAGAATCCCTAGGTAATGCTTGAAAGCGAGCACATATACATACAACAAACATAATATCTGGCCTAAAAGCAGTTAGATAGAGAAGACTACCTATCATACCTCTATTCTTCTTTTGATAAACTTGTTTATCACTTTCATCCAAAGAAAGCTTTATGGTTGTACTCATGGGTGTTTTGATTGCTTTAGTATCATCCATTCCAAATTTCTTTAACATCTCTTGAGTGTACTTATATTGATTGATGAAAATTCCATCATCACATTGTTTGACTTGGAGTCCAAAAAAGTACTTTAATTCTCCCATCATGCTCATTTTAAATCCCCCTGCATACACTTAGAAAATTCTTTACACAAACCTTCATTAGTAGCACCAAATATAATGTCATCAACATAAATTTGCACAAGTCAAATGTCATGTTTATAGTTCTTAATGAAGAGAGCTATGTCAGCCTTGCCTTTTTCAAATCCATGATTAATAAAAAATGAACTTAATCTATCATCCCATGATCTTGGAGCTTGTTTAAGTTAGTGAGTTTGAAAACATGATTTGGTAAATTAGAATCTTCAAAACTAGGAGGTTGTTCAACATAAACTTCTTCTTCAATAAATCATTTAAAAATACACTTTTGACGTCCATTTAAAATAATTTAAAGTTCATGTGAGATGCGTATGCCAACAACATTCTAATTACCTTTAATCTAGCAACTAGAGCAATGGTTTCATTATAATCTATGCTTTCTTCTTGACTATACCCTTGAGCTACTAATCTAGCCTTGTTTCTAGTTATAGCACCATCCTCATCTAATTTATTCCTAAACACCCACCTAGTACCAATTACAAAAGCATTCTTAGGTTTAGGTACTAAGGTCCATACTTTGTTCCTTTCAAATTGGTTAAGTTCTTTTTGCATAACAATGACCCAATTTCCATCATTTAAGGCTTCATTTATATTCTTTGGTTCTATTTAGGAAATAAATGCAAAGTTATCATGAATGTCCTTAAAATGAGAATGATTGGTTACCCTTTTTGATGTTTCACCTATAATTTGTTTCTTGTGGTGCCCCTTTGGAAAATGCCAATCTTTTGGAAGATTGTGTGAAATGTGAGTGATGGCAAGGTGAAGAAGAATCTTATCATCTTCTCCCATTTAAACATCTTTTAGGATCATTTCTTGGTGTTGGTTCTCATGATCCTTTCCTTGTTCCTTTAAGGTACTTATGTCATCATCAACAAGATCCTTTCTTAGACCAAGGGGGTTAGTTTCATTAAAAACAATATGCATAGATTCTTGGACAACCAAATTCTTCTTATTGATCCTATATAATTTACTAGATGTTGCATATTCAAGAAAAAGGCCTTCATCTATTTTCTGATTAAATTTTCCAAGGTTATCCTTGGTATTCAAAATGTAGTACTTACATCAAAATACTCTAAGATATGAAATTCTTGGTTTCCTACCATTTCATAGCTTATAAGAGGTTTTGTTCAAAATGGGTTTTAAATGAACTATATTTGATGCATAGCAAGTAGTATTGATTGCTTTAGCCTAAAAGTACGATGGTAATTGATACTTATTAAGCATAGTACATGCCATATCACAAAGAGTTCTATTTTTCCTTTCCACTACCCCATTTTGTTGAGGAGTTATAGGAGATGAAAAATTATGATTTATACCATGCATATCATAAAAACATTTAAAATTCTCATTTTAAAATTCCTTTCGATGGTCATTCTTAATAGATAAAATGTAAAATCCTTTTTCATTTTGCATTCATTTGGTTAATGTTTAAAAATTATCAAAAGCATCATCTGTATGAGCTAAAAATGAAACCCAAGTAAATCTAGAGTAATCATCTGTTAGTGTATGCTCTAGAGCATCATGTGTATTTATACTATACGTTTTCATTAATAAAGGCATTATTCATTATATAGTACAATGTTTTAAATGAACTTGTTTACTTGAAGTATTAAACTATATATTGAAGTCCATGATATTGGAACAGTGCAGAAGAATCCATAAAGAGTTTATGGAATGAGATTCTTATTGTATGCAAATGTTCAATATCTAAATATCCCT
>CANYBF012121801.1:0-15259 GCA_948192965.1 Dalechampia spathulata
ATGTAAGAGTTACTATCAATCTGTTGCTTCAAATCTCTTAACAGTTTTCTCTGTGTTTTGATGCAAAGATCATCTTTTGGTTTGTTGTTTTAAAATAAAATTTTAAATTTCTTCCACTGCTTAATTGACTACATAAACCAACAAACTATGCTATAATGGGCAGTTTATGGACATAAAACATGACGTTTTGAAACTCGATCAAATACCCCCACACTTATCCAATGCTTGCCCTTAAGCATTCTTATGCCTATAAGATTATCTCACTTATGCCCATAACAGAAACAACCCTCAAACAAAATAGATAGCAAAATGAAATTAACATCATTCCCTAATTTTCTAGCAAGACCATTTATCAAGAAAATTTAATCATCCAACAATTTCAACGCAAATCCAAAGAGTCATGTTTGGTAAAAAGATGTTAGTTGGTAAAAAGAACTTGTTTCACTTGCTAACATAGTTGGTATAAAGAACTTGTTTCAATGCAAATTCAACTAAGTTCATAATATAGTTGGTAAAAAGAACTTGTTTTATCTTGCTAAACACCCATTGCCCAACCTGCATTTTCAACCATTAATTTGCAATATTCATAAGTCAGGAATTATTCAATTTGAGATTAATAATAGCCCAATAAAGGGGGATACTCTCCCTTTGCCAATGACTTCATTCGTAAATTAGCTTAAGGGAAAACTAGGCCCGATCTACCTAATTTTAATCAATAAAGGTGTAAAATAAAATTCCTATTTAAGTGTCATTATGTGAACTAAAAAATGGCTTACAAGAGGGTGAAGTTCTCCCTACATTGGCTGCTCCATGTACAAGCTGCTTAAGGGGCTATGAGTGTCATACCATATACAATCGATCAAAAGTAGGTTTTTAATACTTTATTTCGCTTTTTCCTTCTGATTCTTTCCTTCTTTTTCTTGATACAACTGAATTGCTAGGCAAGGAATTTCAGCAAAATAAAAATAAGATTTCCAAATACCAACATAATTTTTATTCCAAGCAAAGCGCAATAATAACTTTTATAGGTAAACATTAAGAATTCAAACAATTTTGCTGAAAGTTTAAATAAACCATCAAAACAGAACATGCTAAGAAAACTAGGAAATAACATCAATTCCATTAGCATAAATTTTTGAAAGAGGTTCGTCAAAATACAAGTATATGAGAAAATTAAAACAGAATAAAATAAGGCATAGAACAAGGATAAATATGGCAGCAATTTGTAAAAATTTTAATCAAGACCTGCCAAAGGATAAAAAAAACCTGAAAAATCAAACCATAAGCATGCAATAGCAACAAGAAGCAACAGAGAAGCAATGAAGCAGAAAAATAGTAACCAAAATATCCCCCCACACTTAAGACACATTATCCCAATGTGGGCATAGTAGCATAAAAATATGCAGTTACAATGGATAAATGAAAAATAAGAAATTTAGAACATTGCCTGGTGGGGAATTTATGCTGCATGTTGCACTTCTCATTACTGCATCTCAAAGGAGTGGTGAAGCTCGCCAATCTTCACATCAAGCTCATCCAAGCATAGTAGAATCTGTCACATTGACTCCTCCAAACTTGCTATCAACTTATCAATTTGCTTGTGGATAACATTGATTTCTTTTAGAACAGCAGCATCAGTGGGACCTGCTATTGAGGGTGGTGGTATGGGCACAGGAGAAGCTCTTGTGATTGTCTTGGTCTTCCGAAAAACTTTTTCTCTTATGGCTACAATTGGCCTCGGTGTACAGAATTCAAAGCCAGGCGTATCATCTTTCTTTTGCAACAAACCCATCTCATCTAGTGTAAAAATATCCAAAGGGATCAAATTGATTGCCTTATGTAGATTGTGGTGAGTAGGATCAAATACCTATAGCTGGATAGCCAGATGGGTGATGAGATGTCCATGAATTAGCCTCTTAGAATTGGCGATAGCAGCTCTGAATTAGGCAGTAACAAAACAGCCAAGGTTGACTGGCTTCTTATGCACAATGCAATCTAACAGAAACAGCTCTACCCGAGTTACAATACCAAGTGAATTATTCAAGTAAGATATGCTGTATGCAATCAGATGGTGCAGATAGGTCAATAAACAATCAAAAAGGTAGCTGTCTTTAGCAAAGGTTGGATCGTATCTCCTAGTTGAGGCGGGTGCATAATGTTCCCAAGGTGCTTCAACATCCAACTGTTTTGGTAAATCACAGTATCCTTCAACATATTCATCTGTAATTTCATCAATGAACCCCATCGTCTGATTAAATTCATCAATTGAGAAGGAAAATGATTTACCCATCAATCAAAATTGTATAACTTTAGGGCTGTCCAACCCGATGAGCTTTTCCTTGTCCAATATGTATGTGTTGTAGAACTTATAAACAAGCTTATAAAATACTGGGCATCTAATCTAGAAATACCTCTCCTACACTATCCTTTTGATATGTTCAAACATCGGCAGCTGTAGCTTCTCAATGGCAGAAGGGTCGAGCGATTTACCTTGTACCACTCTCAAGTTCACAACCTTGGCAAACACCTCTCTATCTTCCTTAGAAAATTTTAAACTTCCATTAAGCTTGGACAGAGGAGGGGGAAGAGTTCCTCTTAACCTTTTCTCTCTAGCTCTTATGGGCATAACATCCTCAGATGTTACAGTAGCAGCTCCCTTAACTTCACTTTCGAGTTCTTTACTCGACTCTGTTTCCTCTTGCCCTGCCGACTGCTTCTATGCTGGACTGTTGGATTCTTTATCTCTCTTATCTTCTTGATGTCCTTTCGATTTTGTGGTCATAGCATCAATAAGTTTTTCTCCTAAAGCATCAATGCCATCATCTACCTTTTTTGGTGGTAGCCAAGATTTCTGAAATTGACGTACGATCGGTGGGTTTCTTTCAGTATAAACCTTAAGGTCGGTTACTTCGGTGTCCATGGTGGGCTTAGGCGGTGGCATTAATGGGTTGGCCTCTTCACGGGTGGCGCGTCATCCTCCACTTCAATTGGGTCTTTGCCACTTCTTCATTTCTTAGATTTTGATCCACTGCTAGATGAAGCAGCTCTTGTATGCACCATTGTAGAAAGAAATCTCAAGCTAAAAAATGAGGAAGGAAAAGAAAATGAAATTAGGTTAAAGATGAGAATAGCTTGCACGGGCAAAGTAAAAGAGGGAAAGAGTTTTAATGTATGTAAAATCCCTAGTGCCCAAAAACTCTTCAGTTTCCCAATTTTATTTTAAGTCAAATTCTATGTCGTGTGAATTCAAAAATCTGCAAAGATAAATTAACCCATCAGTAAAAATCTTTCTAAGTGAAAGGTAAAAACTCCTTTAACTGAAGTAACTAAACAGAAAAACATGGTAAATGCCTTATGGGCATAATGCATATTAAAAACGTAAAAGACACAATTAAAAGAAAAGAAAACGAAAGCTTGTGAGATACCTTATGGGCATAACCCGTAATAAAAGAAAAATGTAAAATAAACAAACAAATAAAAACTTGCGAGATGCCTTATGGGCATAACGCGCATCCTGAAAATGGAAACAAAATAAATAAATAAAAATAAAAAATTAGTTATGGTTTTTACAGTTCCAGCTCAACTTTTTGCTCATTCTACTTGTCTATAGGTGATATTAATGTGATCTCACATGTTGAATGAGTGTCAAATCTCTCATAGAATGGCTTAAGACGATGGTCATTAACCTTAAACTACTTTTTTGAATCAATGCTCTGAATTTCGACTGTGCCATAGGGAAAAATCTTTTGGACCACGAAAGGTCCTATCCATTTCATTCTTAATTTCCCTGAAAATAAATTCAATCTAGAATTATAGAGCAACACCTTTATCCTACATGAAATTCTTTATGCCAAATATTTCTATCATGGAGCTTCTGTGCCTTATCCTTGTAGCTCCTCGTATGGTTATAAGCATTGGTCCGTATCTCCTCTAATTCCTATAATTATAATTTCCTGTGGACTCCTGCATCATCTAAAGACATGTTAGACTATTTCACTGCCCAGTATGTACTATATTCAAGCTCTACGGGCATATGACATGGTTTCCCATAAACAAGCCTAAAGGGTGACATTCCTAGTAGGGTCTTATATGCCGTCCGACATACTTACAAGGCATCATCTAGTCGCTTGCTCCAATCTCTCTGATTGGGGCTGACTGTCTTTTTTAGAATGGATTTGATCCCTCTATTTGTAACTTCAGCCTATCCATTCACTTATGAATGATATGCTATGGTCATACGATGATTAACACTATACTTTTGAAATAAGGCAGCTACTTCTTTGTTGTAAAAGTGAGTCCCTCTGTTACACCCACATTAGAGACCCTAGGAGTTATGCATTTCGTATGCTTATGTGTAGATGTATGGTAGGATTACCATACATATATGATGATGTATGTTGTGAATGAATGTATGCATGATGATGGTTTGATGCTTGTGTATATAAGGGTTGCTATATATGATTCTATGTGGTTGCTAGTGTGTCGTCGCCTTATTGGGAAGCGTGTCTTCTCGGTTGGATGAGGGACGACTTGTGTATGTGATTGGTATGCGTTATGTTAAGTATAGCCCTTATACTGGTATAGGGGCAGATGTCGGAGCGGAGCGACGACATCTGCCCATCAGGGGGAAATTCGTGAGTTATGGGTTGGGGGTGCGGGGGCTCCACCCCCGCGGTACGGTAAAGGGGTATTTTGGTAGTGTGTTTAGGTTGGTATAAGTGTTAGGACAGGTTACAGATGAGTATGGCTTGCCAAAAGGCAGGTTGTGTGATTTTAGGGAGTGGTACGGGCGTACGATTTGGCCGTACAGTCGTACGAGGTGAGCAAAAACAGGGAATTGAGGGCCTCGAGTGCGTACGGGTGTACCAGAGGGGCGTACGGCCGTACCGTAACTCGCAGGAATCAGATTTGCTCACGGGAAAATTTTAGTTTATCAGATGAACAGTACCCGTACGGGCGTACCGAAAGGTGGTACGGCCATATGGTAACTCGCAGGTTTTTGGGTTTGTCAAGCTTTTAGAGTCGGTACGGGCGTACCAATTCCGTACGACCGTACGCGACTTTAAATTTGACTTTTAAGGGCTAAAACCTGACGGTTTTCATTAAGTTTCCTTCCCTTTCTCTTAACCTAAAACGCCCTAAACCCTACCAAACAACCCTCTAAGTGATTCTAAACATTGCTAGCGTAAGAGAACGCGGAATAGAAGCTAGATACGATTGAAGATAGGATCGGTAGCTTATACTAGAGGTTGCTTGCGTTTGAGGTTAGTGCTAGTTTTATGTGTTAAGCCACTTACGGCTTGTTTCTGATTGCCATAGGACGTAAACTACGTCTAGGCCTATGATTTTGATAGGAATGTTATCTTTTTGCTATGATATGTGATGGATATTGATTGTGATGCTTGGAACGTTATGATTTCCTTGCCGAATGCTATGTTTAATGCCCCAATTGTTTAGTTCGAGGGGTAAATGAATGAATGATATGATCATTTGCATTATGATAACGGATGAATGGTGAAAGAGTGAAAAGAAAATGAGAAATGAGGGCAGAGCTCAGCTCTGGGCACACTGGATCAATAATGTATAGAATTCCTACGGGAATTATTATATAAATATTCTCCTGAGATGGGAGATGGATATAGAGTGCAGGGCACTCAGATAAATGGCCACCTACGGGCGATGAGTACCGGTACCTATTGGGATCCAGTGTATGCGAAAGGAATGTGCACAATTCAGGAAAACTAGAGTGAATGAGGGTGAAGGATAAGAACATTGATATTGCATTGCATTAGATATACGGATAGAAATGCCTTGATATGATGTTTATGATGCATGGTTATGTGGTTAATGATTGATTATATGTGTTTCTAGCACCACTAAGTTTATCTCAGCGTTTGTCATTTGATGAACGTAGGTTCAGAGCCCACGGGAGAGCATTCGGGAAAGGACTAGAGGTCGTCAGCTGAGACAGATGGATCTCATTGTGGTACAGGACTTCTGCAGCATACTCCAGCTCCTGTTTGGATTGTGTAGCTAGGGTGGCAGTAGTAGTCATGTACATGTATTGTATAGCTTTTGGTGGTGTATTGTACGCACGCACTTATTGTATAACAGGTTTTGTTTTTATGACATACGGTATTGCCTATAATGTATAGTGTTGTGTGTATGTTCATTGATCCTGGGTTATGTATGTGCATCACGTTGTTTCCGCAGTACAACCACCATTAGGCTTAGAACGGGTCCCCATACGACGTCGTATGAGGTATCCCTGGTGGTGTAGGCACTGGCCTCCTTCTGGGGGCTGCTGACTACGTCGCGGGAGCATGTCCTCCTGGGTATGGGCCGGGTGTGACACCCTCGATCATTAATGAATGCTTTAGGAACTCCAAACCTACTAAACACATTGGATTTAATAAAGCTTACCACAGTTTTGGCATCATTTGAATTTATGGCCTTAGCTTCAACCCATTTCAAAATATAATCCACCGGTATGAAAATGTAAACGTTCCCAAATGAAGGTGGGAAGGGTCCCACAAAGTCCATACCCCAAACGTCAAAAATTTCATAAATAAGGATTCCTTTTTGGGGCATCTCATGTCTTCTTCCCAAGCTTCTAGATTTCTGGCACTCTACACATTATTTACAAAATTGATAGGCATCATGATGCAAGGTAGGCAAATATAACCTACATTCCAGAATTTTCACGGCTGTCTTCTTATGTCCATAATGGCCTCCAAAAGCGCTACTGTGGTAGAAGTGTAAAACGGACTAGATTTCATTCTCAGGAATGCACCTATGAATCACCTGGTCAGTACAATGTCTCAATAAGTATGGATCATCCCAAACATAATGCTTTGCCTGGTTCCTATTCCTGTCCTTCTCATGCCTTCTAAGTTCATCAGGAAATCGCCTAGAACATAAAAAATTGGCAATGATACCAAGGTGATTTCGTAATTATACTTAAAGTAATCTCATTAAGGAATTCATTAAAGAAATCATCAGGTTCAATGTTGGGCAATCTGCTCAAGTTATCTGCAACCAAATTCTTGCATCCTTTCTTATCTCGTAACTCCAAATTAAATTCTTGAAGTAGAAGGATCCATCGGATTAAACGTGGTTTGACCTTCTTCTTTTTCAGTAGATATTTCAAAGCTACATGATCAGAAAAAATCAGCACTTTAATTCCCAATAGATGTGACTAAAATTTATCTAATGTAAACACTACAACATAAAGTTCTTTTTCTATTATGGAATAATTAAGCTAGGCATCATCTAACATCCTGGAGGCATAGCTGATCACATGAGGATCCCTCCCATTCTGTTACGCAAGCACAGCCCCAATAACAAAATTACTTGTGTCGCACATGATCTCGAATGGTAAATTCCAATTAGGCGGTTACATAATGGGTATTGAAATGAGTGCCTCCTTCAGTCGATCAAAAGCTTTCTTGCATGGTTCAGCAAAATTAAATTCTGCATCTTTTTACAACAATTTACACAAGGGTTGCACTACTTTAAAGAAATCCTTCACGAACCTCCTGTAAAAACTTGCATGTCCAAGAAAGGAACGAATCTCCTGTACAGTGGTAGGGTAAGGCAAAGATTTAATTATCTCAATTTTTGCTCGATCAACTTCAATACCTCTTTTTGAAACCGCATGGCCCAATATCAAACCTTTCTCAACCATAAAATGGAATTTCTCATAATTGAGAACCATATTTTTCTCAATGCAACGCTGCAAAACTTTGGTTAAATTATCTAAACATTCATTAAACAAATTACCATAAATAGTAAAATCATCCATGAATACCTCAATAATGTGTTCCATAAAATTTGAAAAAAATGCTCACTATGCAACGTTGGAAGGTTACGAGCGTGTTACACAGCCCGGATGGCATCCTGTTGAACGCAAAGGTTCCAAATGGACATATGAATGTTGTCTTTTCCTGGTCCTCTAGAGTAATGAGTATTTGGTAAAAACTCATGTAATCGTCAAGGCAACAATAGTGATTCTGACTTGCCAAACACTCCAACATCTATCAATAAAAGGTAGGGAAAATGATCTTTACGAGTTGTTGAATTGAGTTTCCTATAGTTAATACAAACCCTCCACCCATTTTAGACATGAGTGGAAACCATTTCTCCTTCCTCATTATGAACTACTGTTATGCCTATCTTTTTGGGCACAACATGCACTAGACTGACCCATTAGCTGTCAGAAATCAGGAACATCATTCCTGCATCTTGCAACCTTAGGATCTCCTTTTTCACTACCTCCATCATGGCTGGGTTTAGTCTACGTTGGGCATCTCTAACTGACTTTTTATCAGGCTCTAGCAAAATCCTGTTCATGCACGTGAACGGGTTTATGCTCTTAATGTTAACTATGGTCAAACCAATTGCTTCCTTGAAATTTTTAAGAACTTTAACTAAGGCATCCTCCTCTTCTTCACTTAATTTGTTGGAGATGAGCACGGGTAGTATCTCTCCTTTCCCAAGGATGGCATACTTCAAATAGCTTGACAGCGGCTTAAGCTCCAACTTGGGTGCCTACAAGGTTGAATGAATCAATTTAGAGTAAGGATTATTCAAATCAAAATTTTGTTCAATCTTAGGCTCTTCATTCAATTCATCAATGGGCTGCATCACTTCATCTTTCAAAGATAACATCTTCTTATAATTTTCGGCATTGTTGAGTGCTATTCCAAGTTCATCTTCTCCATATAATTCAAATACTTACTGTACACATGGCTCGATTATGCCCACAACATAAGCATTGAAGACTTCAGGAGGGTACTTCATAGCATCATACATGTTGAATTTTATCACCTCTCCATCAAATTCCATGGTCAATGTCCCTTCATGGACATCAATCTTTATTCGAGCGGTTATCAGGAAAGGTCTTCCTAACAAGAGATCGGATGACTTTGGAGAAGTTTTGCAATCCATAAGCACGATATAAAAATCTATAGGAAAAATTAATTCATTAACTTTCACAAGCACATCCTCCAAAACTTCGATTAGATATATGGTTGACCTGTCCGCCAATTGAATCATAACACCTATCTCCTTCAATGGACCTACATTCAAAGATTCATACACACTTACGAACATAATGTTAATTGAGGCTCCTAAATTGTACATGGTGTGTCTTATGCCCATATCACCGATCATAATAGGGATTGTAAAAACTCCTTTATCTTTGCATTTCAATGGCACTTTCCTCTGAATTACTGCCAAAACAATTTCACTCATATTCACCTGTTGGAAGCCAATTAATTTACGTTTATTTGTGTATAAGTCTTTGAGAAATTTGGCACACCTGGGTACCTATCTTATGGTATCAAGTAATGGAATGTTGATCTGAACTTTACGGAAGGTCTCTAAAATCTCCTTTTGCTCCCTTTCTCGTTTGGTCTTTTCCAATCGTTCAGGAAATGGGGAATAACTAATCACAGGCTGGATTGCCTTCTCATGGTCTTTGGCTTTCTCTTCTTACTATCCTTTCTCCTTGCTACTGTCAATTTCCAGCTCCTTTTCCTCATTGGATTTTGGTTTTTTTCCAGCTGTTTCAGGAAGTGTTCGATCACTTCTTAATGTCACAGCATTGATACTTTCTCTAGAAATTGTAGCCATCTGAGACATTTGATTCTCTATATTTTTTATCTTAGTGTCTGTATTTTATTGATTTTGAGTCACATTTTACTAGAATTGCTGAACATCCTATTGAAAAGCATGAACATTAGTTGCCAAATTTTTCACAATATCTTCTAGAGACATATCTGAAGGCTTTTATTGGTTTGATTTCTACTAAAAATTTGACTGTTGATTGTCATAATGCAAGTTGGGATGGGATGGTCTCACCAACCTGGGTTGTATGTCTTAGAAAATAGGTCATATTTCCTCTAGAGTGGTCCTGGAAATCCTCCAACATCATTCAATTGCTCCTCGGTTCCCTCCTCTTTAATCGAAGGGCATTGTTCAGTCGCATGATCTGTTTGGGTACATATTCCACAAGCTATTGCTAGTTTCATGTTGGTCGCAAGTTCCTATACAACAGATATGAGTTATTTAATTTGATTTTCAAGGCTGGAAACATTTACCTCATGGACCTTTCTAGGTTGCTCTCTCTCGATGCTAAAAGACTGGGCATTAGTAGCCATTATGTTAATCAGATTATGAGCTTCCTGAGGTGTCTTGTTCACTATAGCTCCACCACTCGCAGCATCCATCATCTTCCTTTCTATTGGTAATAATCCCTCATAAAATTATTGTATCAGATTTTGCTCTGTGATCTCGTGTTGTGGGCACGACACATACATTCTTTTGAAATTTTCCTAATAGTCATGAAGATTCTTCATGTCTTTCTGTTGAATGGAACATATGTCTCGCTTGATCTGGGTAGCTCTTTTAGCTGGGAAAAATTTATCCAAGAATAATCTGGCCATCTCATTCCATGTTGTGACAATTCCTGAGGGTACGTAATAGAGCCAATCTTTGGCAGCATCTGCAAGAGAAAGGGGAAAAGCTCTAAGTTTAATATGTTTAAGGTTTACACCTTGCAGCTTCATCCCTGTACATACAATATGAAATTCTTTCAGGTGTTTATATGGGTTTTTATTTTCTAGGCCCTTGAAAGTAGGTAGCAGCTGTATGAGTCCAGATTTTAGTTCAAGGGGTCCTATTATGTCCTCATAAGTGATACAAAGTGGGGACTGGTCTATGGGCATAGCGACCATTTGTCTGAGAGTCTATTCATTGTTTATAGCCATAACAGCTTCGTTATAGTTCTCGCTATCAGAGTTGTCACTGGCTGTTTTCTCGTAGGCACAAGAACTCTCCGAGACTAAGGCAGATTTTCTGAGTTTTACCTCTTCTCTCAATTTTTTTTGCAGTTTTCTCAATTTCTTTGTCAAAGCTCAGATTACCTATAGAAGATCGAGTCATAAATAAAGAATTAAGAAAATGTTAATTACCATCCCCGGCAACGGCATCAAAATTTGATCGGTTGTCGCTTCTGCCAAATTAATTCCTTACAAGCCACATATTGGAATTATGATTTTGTAGCAGTGGAAGTAAGGGTCGAATCCCACAGAGAAATTGAATCGAAAACAACATATACTTAAATTAAAATATAATTTCTATATTATATTGAAATGCATTTAATTTGATATTATGAATCACTATATTTATTCAATTATTTTTAAATTTTATGTTAAATATAATTAATTAATTGATATAAAATATCTTAAATATAACGTAAAATAAAATATAATCAAAAAATATTAATTAAAATAAAATCCAATAAAACTAAGATAGTAAAAAAAACATTAATGTATATGAAGTTATTATTAAAAAAATTAATTAAAGTATCAATTTTTTATGTAGGCTGCTATAAATTTTAATTTAAGTAACAACAAAACTTCATAATAGAATTTAAATTAATATTTATAATAATAGAATTTTAAGGTAATTAAAATCCCTTTATGAAAATGATAGATGGAATAATAACATTTTATTTAGATTAAAATTATATGTTATAATAGAATTTTAAATAATATATATAATAACAAAATTTTAAGATAGATAAAAAATTATATTATAAAAAAGATAAGTATAATAATAAAATTTATTAGGATTAAAATCATATATTATAATAGAATTTTAAATGATAAATAATATTTTATTAGAATTAAAAATATTAAAAATTATAATAAATAATATAAATAATATGTCAAATAATTAACATTGATATGTAATGTATATGATAAAATTCTAGCATAATTAAGAATTATAAAATTCATTAAAGGTTGAGTTATAAGTAACCATGACATAAAATTAATAAGTTTGGGTTTGTCCTAATCATTTCAATCTATTCACACACGTAATTCATTTATAATATAATTATTTTACAAGCGAGATTTTAATTGATCTAGGATTTTTTATAACCCTAATACTACAAATCTACTTGGAGCAAAGTACAGTCTTTCGATGGATTCCTTTGAGGAATGCATAGACCTATGATAAAGGTCTTAATAAAGTCGTCACCTAGTAAAATCAAGAAAATATAGCTAGATTGATTCTAAGTAGAGTGCTCAACTTGACCCTTCAAAATTAGGTCAGGTGGTCAGATCTACTTATTTTAAGTCATATAATTATTTTCTCATTTAATAAGCTATTATGTTTCCTAAGCAAACATATGAGTACTATATACATCCATAAATTACAACCCATAAATATGAGAAAGGGATAAAGAGAAGATAAAGATATAAAACATAATTACATCATTAACTACAATAAATTTGCTAAATATGGAAAATAATAATAAACGTACATTCACAAAATAATGAATTGCTCGTTAGAAACAATTAAGTTTTAATTTTATAGAAACAATTTTATAGTTCTTTAATAAAAATTGTTTACTTGATATTAAAAAAATCAAGAATATATAAAATAATATATTCAACTATTTTTTATCATTGTCACATCCTCACTTTTAGCATACTGCATTGGTTATATGTGTGATGTGCATCACTTTATATGTGTGTGTGATTGAGATTATGATATGGAAATGTGCGATGTATGATTATGATAGGGAAAATAAATGATGTGCTATTTGATACGTGTTATGATGTCGACACGATAATAATTAGTGGAATTATTGGATAATGAATGATATGATAATGAGATGGATATGATGTCGAGAATACTTAATATATTTATGTATGTTTGATTAAGAAATTTATTTGCATGTACATATATTCATATATGAATATGTATGTATATATGTAAGTTTATGTATATAGTCTCAAGTACTGATTAAAATGTGTATATATATATAAAAGCTAAGATAATATTTAGGTGTATGTATTATGAGGTATATAATGTATTATATTATATATGTAAAGTATTATATTATTATATATAGTAAGATAGTGGAATATGAGTGAGGAATATTATATTATGTAGTATGTTATTAAAATGTCAAGTGGAAGATAATATATTATATTATTATATGTAGATATGGGTTAGTGGAGGATAATATATTAGTATATATATAAATATACATGTTAGTGGGATATAAGGGCGTGATATGATGTGTGAGGGTGCATGGTAACCATGTGAACCCACTCTACTAACTTAAGCCATCCCACTCTTCACCAATAATACAAACTCTTCTCTTTTTCCTTATCTTTACGGAAGCTTTCCTTCTCCTTCTTTTTCTTTTCCTCCTTGTTTGATCAAAACCTTTCTTCTTCTTCTTCTTCCTCCATTTTCATCCATAACCTTCTCCTCATTCACTTCAATTTTTCAAGCAACATTAAGCTCTCTTCTTATCCTCTTTGATTTTTACCACAACACTTGTACTTTCACTTTTGTTTCCTTTGGCTGATCCTTATCAAAATGAACATGCATGTGGGTTTTCCTTTGTAAATTAAGCTTAAGAAGACAAAGCAAAGTGAGTAAGTGAAGTTTGTTGAAGATGGATGGATAGATCAAGGTGGAAAGTAAGTTGCACGAATCTAATTTCTGTTTTGCTTTTCTTTTCTTTGAGGTGAGTAACGACCGAATGCTTGTGAGTATGAGATCTTTTACGTCTGTGATGTTTGAGGGAAAAGATGTTGTAGTCGAGAGATTTCCTTTGTTTATTTACTAGTTCAAGTCATTGTAGAGTCGTATTGTCAAGTATAAGTGAACTTATGGCTATCGTGTGTGTATTTTATTTTATGGATGCTTTCGCCAAATAGGTGTGAAGAAAATGAGTATTTGATGTTAATAACCTTCTGCATGTTTGAATTAATGTATGAGTTCACATGTTAATTACTTAAGAAATCAAATAATTGTACTTGTAAAGTGAGAGCTCAAATGGTTGATTGTTTTACGCACCTAATATGTCTTTTGAAAGCCCTTTGAATTTACTTTTCAACGGTACAAAAATTACTCTGTGTGACAATGAATTAGTTGACTGAAATGTATGAGAAAAGCAAATTGGCCCTATGATGAAAGTAAGGTGCGGTTGAGTAAGAGTTTAATTTATGCGCTTAGATTGAGTACTTAAATGAGTACTTGTATGGGTGTATTGTATATTATATTAAGGCTTAGTAAACCTATTTTCAACTAATATAAATTTTTTTAAATTTGGGATTTAAAAGATCCATGCAAAATGAAGGTAAAAGAGGAAGCTTCCTAAGGATTTAAAGTAAAAAAAAATTTTAAATGGACTTCCAAGGTTGATTATTTTAATTAACTATCTTGATAAATAAATCAATATATGTATAATATATCATTAAGAAGCTTTTTAAGTCTATGTTACAATGATATCAAATTTATTTTAATTCAATGAGATTTTTATTTAATAATGAAAAATAATATATTAGTTTCTAGTTTGTTTAAAAGTAGTTTATATATGATTCTAAAATAACATATGTATTATTTATTTAAATGAATGAATTCTCATACGTATGATATACAGTTTGAAAGCTTATTAAATCTAGTTTTTAATAATATAAATATTATGTTATTTTAGTATCGTATATTTTATATTTTTAGCTCATGTAACACGATAGGTAATATGAATAGTGATTGCATTTTAAATGCTATTGTAATTTCCTTGTTTAATATTGTGTTTTAGTATATGAATTGACTTGATATACGTGAATGCTTGTTATAAACTATTGTGTGTGTGTGTACATGTATATACAGTAATATGATTATAAAAGTGTGAATTATGGATGGTTTGTCACACCCAGCCCATACCCAGGAGGACATGCTCCTGTAGCATAGACACCGATCCCCTACAAGGACCAATACCTATACCACAAGGGATACATCGTACAAACGTCGTATGGGGACACGCTCCAAAGCCTAATGGTGGTTGTGCTGCGGAAACGACGTGATAAGCAATCACCACCCTGGATAAACATCATGCACTCCTTCAAACATACATAAACAGGCAGCTGAATTTCATTAATACATATAACCTGTTATACAATAAGTGCGTGCGTACAATAACCACCAGAAGCTATACAATACAAGAGCCTATACATAGCTACTGCCACACTACTCTAGCTACACACCTAAAAGAAACCGGAGATGCCTCAGGAGTTCTCTTACCAAAATGAGATCTGTCCGTCTCAGCTGACGACCTCTAATCCTTTTCTGATCGCTCACCCGTGGGCTCTGTACCTACGTTCATCAAATGACAAACGCTGAGAATAATCTCAGTGGTGCTAGAAATACATATATACAATCATACATC
>CANYBF012121843.1:0-10643 GCA_948192965.1 Dalechampia spathulata
AACGTAGGTTCAGAGCCCACAGGGGAGCCATCAGGGAAGGACTAGAGGTCGTCAGCTGAGACGGACTGATCTCACTTGGTACGGGACTTCTGCGGCTACTCCGATCCTCTTTTGGTTGTGTAGCTAGGATGGCAGTAGTGATGTATAATTTGTATAGTTTTTGGTGGTTTATTGTATGCACTCACTTATTGTATAACAGGTTTTATATTAATGAAATACGGTATTACCTGTTATTGAATTGAATGTTGCATGAGTGTATGTTTATGGATCCCGGGTATAGGATGTATGCACATCGCGTTGTTTCCGCCGCACAACCACCATTAGGCTTAGAGTGTGTCCCCATACGACGTTCATTGAGGTATCCCTGACGGTGCATGCACTGGTCTTCTTCTGGGGGCCGCTGTCTGTGTCGCGGGAGCATGTCCTCCTGGGTATGGGCTGGGTGTGACATTAATATCAATAATAAAAACATTACCAATCATTTTTTGTAATAATACTAATCATTACTAATTAATTACATAAATCATAATTATATTTAAAACTACTAATAATATATACTTCGTAATAATAATAATTATTCATATTAATAATTAAATCAATAAATAATTATTATAGTAAGTAATACCAATGATTATAAGTGCTAATAATATTAATAATACACAATACTAACATTGCAAAAATTTCAAAATTATAAATAATTATATCCAATTTTTTACAACATAATATTATCTATATTTTTTTTATTTAAACAATAATAACATCAATACTAATAATAAAAAACATTAATAAATAATAAATACATAAATAACAATTATACTTACGATTATTACTAATATATAAATTATAATAATAAATATTAATCATTATATTTATTACATAAATAAATAACAATTATAATTCTAAGTAATAATAATAATAGTAATTATTATTATTATAACTATAATTATTATAATAATATATCACAATAATAATTATAATTAATACTAATACTAAATCAATTTTTCATATAAATAATATTTATAAATAATTATTTTTAAAATAATATTCACTGTATTTACATTTATAAAATAATAACAATATCACATCATCATCTTTTCTGGTAGTTAGATGACGTGCCATTTTACGGGTGATGTGACTTGCAAGGTAGCGGAGTGAGGTTTTGGTCGCTGATTATAACACATCAAATGAATAATTTTTTTCTCCTTTACAATAAAAATGTAATATTTTTTTAAAAAAAAACTAAAAAGGTAAATTACCCACTGTGATATATATTTTGGTTGGTTCATCTGGTCCAGTTCTTGATCTCGTTTGATTCGTGGGAGAGAGACACTTGGCAAACTTCATTCATTTGAAGTTGTCCGGAAGGTAGTGAACAGTTGGGAAACATAATCGAAGCTAAAAGCACAAGCTTGTTAAGCATAAGGGTTGGTTCAGAAAATAGAGTGGACTGAGGAGAGATCACTTTATGACCCTGAGAAAATTCATGTAACAAAAGTTTGGTAAAATGATGGAAAAGATGGGAATATCATTGTTTAAGTGTAACAGACAATTTCTTCAATCTATAGACAAACAACATGATCGTGTTGTGTTATTTTTTCAGAAACAGATTGATCAGCGACGCAGCCAATTAACAAAGACTTTATGCAATTAGTTGCATTAATACCCTGAACTAACCTTTTCTGTTCACTTCCAGTTTCTCTAACATCTGTTTTGATGAAACTGTTAGAGGAGCAAGGGGTTTTAATCTTGTCAGGTAATAGACTGTTGAATAATATACTGCTTAGTGTCAGTTTTCAGGCTCAGCTTCAGCTTATACCCAAAATGCCTGACACAGTTCTCTTTCATCCACTTCTCTCGTACTTCCAAACTGTCCTGAAGCTGCTTCCCCACGTTTAACGACGTCAAATTCGGAGAAACTGAGCTTCCATGTGGTGACTAAACCTAAACTCAGGATTACCATTGAAAAGTCTCCAACTTGGACAGTTCCAGGCATGTGGCATACCGCATTGTCAATTATCGTAGTTGATCACCGTGATCAAATCCCATTTGATGAAAACAGACGTCTTCACACCATTCCTTCAGAAAGGAATCGTGATAGTAATCACTAATTCGTTTGTCTTCAACTGTGGGACTTAAACTTGATCGGAGATGGAGAGTATTTCCACAATTTCAATGCAGTCGCGCAAACAAAATTGTAAGTCGAACTGGCTTTCTTATCTGGATTGGAGGAGAAGCCCGAGAGTAGTTGGTAACTTACTTCTGGGCTTAGTGGTAATCGAGCTTGGAAAAATTATACCATATGCCAATGTAGAAACTATGATTTTCAAAGATGTATAATAATAGCTCATCATCATCAGTCAATCTTCATCCTGATCATACATATGCATCATATATATTCATAATAAAAGAACTAATCAATATATGTTTATCATATATCATATTATATATGATAGATGTCATATCCATTGATGTTATCTACCATATTCGATAATAAATAATAGTGGATGACTAGCAACCTAAGTCATTGATGGTAAGATATGGTAGGGTAAAAGGAAAATTTAATATTTTGAAAATGTTTGAATAAAAATATTATAATTTAAAGTATTTTAAAAATATGAAGTTAAAAAGTATTATGAAAATATAGAAAAATATTTGTATAAAAAATTTTGAAAAATAACATGATGTAAGATTTAAGGTATGTTACTAAAAGTACCCTATAATTAAAGGCTTACCATTGAAAAATACACTTATAAAAAAACATGGTTTGATTTTCTCTTTCACGTAATGATGCAATGAGTAGAATACAAAGTTGATAACATGATATTGTTCATAAAAAATCCTATACGTAAATAGTGGAGGACAAAGTCAATGCTCTTTATCTGCTTGCAGCTTTTGCGGTAGTTTTCCTTTTAGTGCAGGAGGCAGAAGAACCCATACCATACCCCGCAACAACGAAGATGAAGAAGAAGAAGAAGAATGATAAATAATAAAAATGGGTAAAACCCATGTTCACAGCAGCAAAGATGGAGAGGAGTACCTCCATGTACTTTTCTTTATGTGGGTATTTATATACGTTAGGGTTTCTTGATTATATATATATATATATATATAGTTTTGATTTTGGGAAGTGAAGTGGTTAGTATAAAGTTGTGGCAGTCATCCCACTGACAGTTGACAACATGCTCCTCCATTATGTCCCTAACGTATCTATCAGGATTCTCGCCATACACTTCTATGCAAACTTTCTCTTCATCATTCTGATTTTCCTCAACTTTCTCGGGTTTTCAATATTGTATTTTTTATAATTTTTTTAATCATAAAAAGACATTTTTAATTTTTATTTACTAATATTTCAAAAAAAAACAAAGTTTCATTTCTTATTAAAATAACAATTCAAAATTAAATGTGAGTTATTCATTTAGTAATATTATTTTATAACTTCTAATAAAAAAATTCTATAGAAATTTAAATTTTAATAATTTTATTAGTTCATAAGAAACTATTCGTCTATATAGTACCTTTTCTTATTTTTGGATATTTCAAAATAATAATCACATTTTTTAAGATAATAATTATATATTAAAAGTGAATTTCTTTCATATAATTCATATGATTTATAAATACAGAAAGAGCGTGTGTGTGTAGAATAGTGGAAAAGTTACATTGGAAATTGTAATCCAATATTCTTATATTGATTATAAACTAGAATAGTGGATTGGATATTTTACAAATTAATGTGGAAATAATTAAAATGATTTTATTTGTTTTTCTATGGATGAATCTAATCAATTGGAGATGCAGATTTTATAACACACAACCAAGCTAATAATATTGATAGCATCAATCATGAATTTAATGGACCAATATCAAATCATATTTATTAATTAACTATAAAATATTAATAAAATACAAAATGTATTTTATATCATAAAAATTTCTTGCTATAAATATTTGAAATAAAAAAATTTATAAATTTTATGAAATTAAAAAAATTCTATTATGTAGCTTATAAAAAATTTAATAATTTGATAGAGTTGTTCAAGCTGAATATTAATAATAAAATTTTTAATTTTTATTCATAATAAAATATATTTTTTAAAATTCTATTATTGGATGATGATTGAAATTCATGAATTTTATTTTGTTAAAAAATAAAATAAAATAAAATAATTTAGAATTCTATAAATTTATAAATTTCAAATATAAAAAAGTATTATAATCTATATTCAAGATGTATATCACTTGGAGAGAATAAATTAGTAAATTTAGAATGAATTAATCTAAAATCAATTTTTTATTAGAAGAAGAGAATTTATGATGTAGAAAATTAGATAATATTATATATAAAAAAGTGATGTCTAAACCTCAATCAAGATCCAATCCAAGCAATAAAAAATGTAGAAGTTGATAATGTGTGGGCAAAATGGAAGCCCTCCGGCCCTTCTTATTATACTCCCCAACCTGACATTATAGCTTGCCGAAAAAAGGATTCACTAATCATCAAACAAGCACTACATATTGATCATCAGAAGCGCTGATGATCCAAAAAAACACTAAACTTTAAGACAAATACAAACTGAAATTGCATCATTGTAATCGAGACTAACAATCCATGCCAGTTTATTGCGTAAGTAAATTCCTAATAATAGCAGCTTGGGCGGTATCAGTAGTTGCCAATAGCTCCGACAGCCGCTCACTCAGATCATCGACCTCTCTGTGCAAGCTTCTTATGTAGTTACATGTCTCCTGTAACACCTTTGATGCTGAAACCTGTCATTAAACAATCAATTCAATAAATGCTTTCTCGATTTTCTCCCAACTTCTCGTGCAAACTTGGACTTTTCTTTCTGGTGCATGTCTCATGAATTTAATGCAAGCATATGTATGTTTGTTCGTAGATCTTTTTGCAGAAAACTTGAGGGTAACAAAATTGCATTTCTTGCTTTCTGCACAGCATATATATAGTATGTTGCAACCTTCTACCTTTCTCAGTTCCATCTTTCTTTTGCTCTTTAATGGATAAATACAGAAAGATTCTTGCAAGATTGCGTGACAAGTTAACTAAGCAATTAAGAACTTCATGAATAAAGCTAGGCTTTCCTTTTTTCCTGATCGTTCTAATGAGTACTACAGAAAGAATTTAAAGTAGAGAATAATTATTACAGGTTCAAAACCTTTCTTTATGGATTAGCATGAGAAGTATCTAACAAGAAAATCTTTATATATATTAATAAACTAGGAATATTTAATTGAAAAGAATTAAAGAAAATGAGACCTAACCACAAAAGATAGAATAGTGAGAAGTACGAAAGTTAAAGTTAAAAATATTATGGATATTAGCATACCTTGTCGGACCGCCTATTACGAATCTCAGGAAGAAGCTGTTGTAACTTAGAAACAAGATCAAGGATCTGATCATCTGAGATTCTTGAACTTCCTGACGGTCTTGATCGGGGTCTTCTGCTAGACATGGTGATGGCAGTGTAAACAGTTAACAAGCGACTGAAAATTTGACTTTGGCGAGCTACTTAATATTATTATATATCACCCAGAGAAAGCTTTGAAAAGAAAATGATTGCAGGGAGAGAGCAAAGAGAGACAGGCTATGATGGAACGAAGAGGAAGTAGTGATGATGGATGGGTTGAATATTGAACAGAGGTGGTGGGGCGATGGAGAGAGTGGAAAGAAGAGTTGCATGGGAGAAAGAAGTGGGAGAATAGAGGTTGTATTTAAATAGGGTTTTCAGAGATGATAGAAGGGAGAGAGATTTCTAGAGATGCGCCATACTCTCTCTGTCTGACTCCCAGACAATAATTTTGATATATTCTTTATGTACTCCATTTGCTAATTAATCTTTCATTTTCTCTTTTATAATTACAATTGAAATGAATGTGTTGATATTTAAATATATGGTATAGTTGAAGATATTATAATCACATCCCATTTTGTGTAAGAATGTAGATGTTATGAGTTCCAATATAGGAATTTTCCTCAACATATAGAGGTGTGGGGTTTGAGTAAACAAGCGTGTGTCAGTCACTCTCTACGCCCAATACAATGTTTTTATTATTATTCCCAACAATGTTAATGCTGTTTTCTTTTCAGCCTTTACATACCTTACTACTTCTACTATTTTATTCATTATTCATCAACTCTCTGTTAACCTTTTGCCTGCACACTTGAATACCCATGAAATGAAATGCTTCCTATATATCTTATTCAATGCTTTTGGATTCTAAATGAACTACCCAATCGATTATGAAATCCCATATCTACAAATTGCATATTTTTCTTAGGGCTTCTGCTTTAGTCTTTCGATCGTGGTGGGAAACGATGAATTTGCTTTTGTATTATAATTCACTCATTCAATATAATTAATTTTTTTAATTAATCAAAGAAAAAATAAGATTAATCGTAAAACTATATGAGATAGGAAACTCTCAAATACGTTCTAGTATAAGGAATTTACTTATTTATTCTAATTGATGATAATAAATCATTCAATATATATATATATATATATATTTGTTTTTTTATATGTGAGCAACTCAAATATTTCATTAAAATATAATTTGATGATGATTAATTATGGTACAATATAAGATCTTCATGTTAAATGGTAAAGCTGATATGGATTAATATTTGGTGGATTTTTACAAAGTCATTATAGGTCAAAATAAAAATAATTTTTTTAAAAAAAATTCAAAAACATTATATAATGAATTTGATAATATAGTTTTTATTATTATTAATTTTGGTGATAGGACCAGGAAGATAAATAAGATTGACTAGTCAAAGGGGGTGACAATCAGACACCATGTTCTTTCTCAGAAGCATATGCAATGCACGTGGTTCAAATCTCGGAGGCTCAACCGTTACACCCACCCGGTTCCTCCGCAAAGAAAGATCCATTTCTTCTTGTTAACCTAATCGGTCCATTTATTATTTTTTCACGAATAATAATATAATAATAATAATAATAATAATAATAATAATAATAATAATAATAATAATTATTATTATTATTATTATTATTATTATTATATTTCTATTTTCTTCATTCCTTACTGTAAATATTATACGTATTCTATGGTCTTTTGCAGATAAACCCGAACCCCAACTCCACATTCTTTCATATAATTCAATTGTTTTTATATATCTCGATAACAAAATTTAAAATAATTTAATTTTTAATTAGATCAAATGTACATAAATTTTTAATTTTTAAATGAAAATAAATTAAGGCAGGTCTCATCAATATGCCAACGTTGGAGAGTTCCAACATTACTGATCGAGGACTCCATATTCTTAAGAATAATGGGTTCGATTCTTTGTATGCACTTTTAATATTTACATTAAAAGGTCATCTTACCCACTAAAGTCTCCCATCACAATCATAATTTACCATTATTTTTTAAAGCTCGTGTCCAAGCCATATCCATCGCTTGAATTTCAAGGGAAGAAGAAGTAATATTTGAATGATATTACATAATCAGGATGGAATAGAAAATGCATAGAAAAGATAATATATTGGAACAAGTTGTTTTAGTTTAAAGATTTAAAGGAAATACTTATTGGTTTATGCACATATGTAGTTGTTTGATTGTACTAAATGAAAATGCCGAATACACTGGGAGTAGTATTTTAGCCGATTCATGAGTACGCATGCATGATTCGCATAATAAGCATAAAATATCAAACAAAAACAAATTAACGACAGTACGTTGATTGATTATGATCAGACCTATATATATATATATATATATATATATATATATATATATATATTGCATATAGTTTTAATGATATATATATACATATGATTGAGAAAGATTCTAGAGGAGGCAGAGAGATTGATCAGCGTGCATCTCGGAGCACATGACCTTGGGATCTAATGGACAGCGAAGACTATGCCCTAACTCACGAGCCAAACTCTTTTTGTTTATTCCCTTTCTATTCCAGTCCACTTCTTTTCTATGCATGAACCCACATCGAATCTATATTATAAATTCTAATTCTTTCTTACAACACCCCTTTAAAAGAATTATATTTGTATCTCTTAATATATTTTAAATTCCATCGAAATAACCTACCTATAGAAAATTCTTTAAACTTAGAATGATAACTTGTAAATATGTGTGTGTGTGTGTATGTATATATATATATATATTAAAAGTAAGTGAATGGAGAGAAAGGACCCAAATGTTGTCGCCGTGGTTCTCCCATGTGAAGGAGCATAGAACGTCATTGATGATCATCAGCTAAAAGTTTTATTAGACTCCAAGAAAGATATATATTGATCTTGTTATCATATGCATCCGTACTATTTTTCATCTTATATTATAAACATAAAATATCAAATTATAACAATATTGATTTCTTTATTTAATGATCTTTTAAGTCGGTGCAGAAAGTCACCATTGATATGGAGCAAAAACGTGGAAGTCTTAACCGTCGCTATTAACTAGAAAACACCCAACAAAGTTAATTAAACTGTTGTTAATTAGTTTATTCAATCAAGCTACGTGCGTCTTAGTAATGTGGATTAATGCCTCCACGATTCTATTTTTATGTGTATATTTGGTCAATACCAAGACAAATTTAGCAATTCAAGATTATGTCAACAATATATATATATATATATATATATATATATATATATATCTGAAAAATCAATCTTTATGGTTTGAATATGGGATAGGTCTGAGACTGAAAATGATAGCTAGATATGGCTAAGATAAAATTATATCACTTCAGCCAATGAGTTATATTTGGTATAAAGTATTGGTAGGGTTTTGATGTAGATAAGGATGTATTTAGTATTACATAATCAATCTCTTGCCATCACGTTTTGGATTCAAGATCAATATGTAAGAAAAGAAACTGTTCGCGGTCAATATATAATTAGCCATGTTTAATATAAGAGATTAAGCAAATGGTCTTCTTAATTAGGTTTAAAATTAGTTTATCTATATGGGTATATATAGAAATGCTAGCATATGATGTAGCCATGGAAACAAGTTAAAAATGAGAGAGAAAGAGTTGGAAAAACCAGTGCACGTGGGTGCATAGAAGCAGCATCTTCTCTTTCTTTCATGCATTGAGGGAAGAGAGATCTAACTTAATTAATTAATTAACTTGTTATAGTTTAGAGAGCAATCTGATAATTAAATACTACTAAATATGTAAATAATCTGCCCTGACCTGATTTCATAGATCAAAGATTAAATAAATGCATGATGATCTTAAAAAAACAAAAAGAATAACTAAATTAAATGCTTTACAAGAAGATTTGTTTTAGGCCACAATGCATTGACAAGTTTCTAGCACCCACTTTTTTTTTTTTTAATTTCCTATTATCATCTTCTAAATACTAAAAAGAATAAATTATTTATATGACTTGATTGTTTAAAAAGTTTATTTTAGATTTAATACAAATTTATTATAGATTATAGAAAATCATTATTTTTTAATAAAAATTATTATTTTTATAAAATTTTTAAAATTATTTAATATAATTACAAAATACGAAATAAAATTTATTATTTTTATAATCTTCCAAAAATCCAAATCAAGGGTCTTAAAGTATTGCTAGTAAAATAACAAACAACTTGAAATATTCGCTTATGGAAACATTGAATCTTCCTTCCTTCGTGCTTTCACAATTGAAATTTAACGTCAAGTGGAAACCTTTTATATATAGTTATATATCTTGGACATTTTTTGGTCTTAAAATTTCATTAAACTGAATTAAGAACAAAGAAAAACACTTCAAACTGAAAAATATAATGAAAATTCAAATATCTGTAGAATATAAATGTTGGCAAGGTGTTTGCATCAATTGTCCCGTGGCGGAGGCATGGGCCTAGTCACAGTCGAATGCCGTGGACGCTTGTGTGTGCTGAATGCACTATAAGATTAGGGTATGCGCATTTCCTAACACCAATTGGTTTTAGGAGAGTTGGTAGCGCATGAGGTCCTACAAGTGGTATCAGAGCCATATGCTTAAATTGCTAGATTCATTGGATTGAATTTTGTTTGTTTTATTGTTATTGTTTATTTGATTCTCGAAATTGGATTTGGTTAGTCAATTGGCCTGACTGTTTTATGTCCATTAAATCCCTTTTATGCTTTAAATTAATTTAGCCCACTTTTCTAATTTAATTTTTTAATTTTGCACTTTAAGAATTAATTTATTAGAAATTCCGGGGGGTTAATTAATTTAAATGTTTATATATCTTGACAAATTAATTTTTAAATTTGTGATTATTTAGGCTTAACTGCAATTTAATAATTTTAATTTGTCAATTTTGAGTTTAAATTTTGAAAAATTATTGTCCTTATCGTGTCTAATGTGTGTAAAATAGATTAGTTGAAACAATAAGTTACCAAAGTGGCCTCTGTTGTTAAATTAATTTATTTGGAATATTAGATAGGTGTATTAAAATTCTTAGCGGGTAGTATATCGACCCAAAGGAAGGTTGCTGTCTGGCTGGATTTTGAATACACATGTAGTAATAAATATGTGACGATTGTTTAGTTTATTTTATCCATGTAAATAATAAGTCGACCCAAAGGAAGGTTTATTATTTGACAGGACTAAATTGTCAATATTTGATTACTACTTGAGATACCAATTACA
>CANYBF012121983.1:0-10574 GCA_948192965.1 Dalechampia spathulata
ATTGGTAAATATACATATATGGATGGATATTTCCTATTGACTTGATTAATATTCACTAGCATATTTGAGATCAATGATGATAAATATAAATATATATATATATATATATATATATATATATATATATATATTTCTTAAAATATGAATTTGAAGTTTACATAATTCAATAAATTTACATGATATAAAATTCAAGTGTAAATGCTTAAAGGATTACCCTCACTCACTTGATTAATAAAGGCAGAGGAAAGATAGGTTTATGCTTATTTACAGTTAACTCTTTATATGTCATTAACAGGTAAATAAATATTATATTTAAATGCAAATACACTATAGTAAAATTATCAATCAATGGTTTATTATTGATCATTAAATTACCTAGTGATTCAATTTAGGAAATAAAGGTTGCAAAACAAGTTAGTTAATAACAAGTTTGATAGATTAAGGACATCTAATGAGCGTGTTGGTTGATATGCTTAAATGAATATGTTTTATATTAGAATGGTAGTTATATATTCATGCATTTATGATTATTAATGATTTATAAATATGTCATGAGTTAACGATGAATGATACAGGTAATGTTTATGCCTAATAGTAATTCATCTATAAATGAGATTCATAGATAAAATGAAAGGCTTACTTGATGCAAGCATATTATTATGAAATATTATGAACATCTTGACTAGTATTTATTTATTTTTTGACATATGATATATGTATATTGGAAATGTTATTGATATAAAAGTAAGATGACATCATGCTAATGCATCCATGATCATACATCATCAACATAACATTATAGAGAAATAAAAGAAGTGTTACTCTATATATAAATATATATACAAAGGGTGAAATAAGGATTGTGCTAGTATATTTATATATTATGAAAAGGAGGCATGAGAGAGGCATTAATATATTTATTATTGATATGATATAAAAATAAAGGAGATAGAGATCTATCAAAAAAATAAATGATTGAAAATATGTCCAATATAGATTGTGCACAATCAAAGCTAAATATATTAATATGATGATAAGGAAATGATAAAATGACAGAGAATAGAGGAATGAAATACATATTTGAATTCATTAACATATAGTATATCACTATTATAAGAAAAAAGGAATGCAATACATATTTGCATTCATTGACACATAGCATACCATGACTATAATATTGATATACATAATGAAAATGTGATTGATTCATGATAGTGATGTATAGTTTAAAGAATTACTGATAAAGAAATTATATTAAATGATTGATTATATATTTTTATTAGTTAAAAATGTTTATTTACAATATGTTGCTATGATTATTTGTTATTTAATTTATTAATTAATTATACTTGTTATAAAAGAAATTTTGAATTTTATTTGTAATATATTTATTATAAAGCACCATTAAGTTATATATTTAGTATTTATTATTTGATGAACGCAAGACAAGGTAGTTTAGAGGGATGTCTAAATCAGTAAGGCACTAGTGCAATTAGGATATTCCAAGTTTTGTATGATACTCAAATTCACTTTTTGATAGTATAACGTAATCCTAGAGAATGTTTTAGTTATGCAACTATCATTTCAAACTTTATGGGTAGTAAAATATTTTATGCTTATATATAAGTTGTAATGCTAAAATTATCTAACGAGTGACTTATTTATATTATATAAAGATGTATGCAGTAATTGTTTGATGGAATGTCATAATTTAAATATATATGTATTTTTATACTAGTAGGTGATAGTATGAAGCCACAAGTAATTAAATTAATAATTATAATTACATATCATATATATTTCATCAAAAAAATTTTATGTGCCTTTGTTGGATGATTAATGGATTCCTATATTATATGGTATTTATTAATCAGTCTATGGAAGCACGTTTAAATGGTTGGATGTGACATCCTCTACTCTAATAAGCAAAAGGGAAAAAATGGTCCTAGGCAACATAAGCAAAATATACACAATCCAAAAATGCATGAGTGATAAAAATACAATCAAATATTTTATGTAAAAATGATAATACTATAACTTATATTAATTAATTTAAGCTATATGTAAGCTTAAATTTATACTATAAGGTGCTGGGAAGCTAAAAAAATGGGGTGAAAATATGTGTTTGAGTTTTGTAGAGTGGAACATGCATTACATGTTTTGTAATATTTGCCATATATTAAACGAATAGTAGCAATGTACGCTACATATCATGTAACAACTACCACACATTACAAAATTTGATTCATAGTTTATGCAAAATACATGAATTGAATCATATAAATATTATAAAAATGACTAGAAAATTTTCAGAATCATTTAAAAATATCATATGGATTCAATTTACTTCCTAACTCATTTTTAATCATTTACAATTGCATTAAAATTAAATTAATTGGCATTAACTTTGATTACAACTTGGGGATTTGATTTTTATCATTTTTATATCACTTGGATATTAATTTATCATCTAAAATACAATCCAATCATCTTAATTTGCATCAAACACAAATTAAATGATATTTAATTTGAAAAATAATTTTAAAATTTAATTTTTATGAAAAAATTAATCAATTGGTCTCCAAAATTATCTAGAAATAATTAACACAAAGGATCAATCCCAAACATATCAAATTTGCACCCAAATTAAATTTAAAATGTATTTTAATTTAGAAAATTAATTTTAAAGTCAAAATTAAGCAAAATCCAACAAATGTTTGATGGTTTTAGATCATTTAAACTGTTGTGAAGTCAAAAATGCTACTAATTCCTTCATTTTAATTAAAAAAAATGAATGAATTTTGAGTTAAAAAATGAGTTTCTAGAAATTCTGGGCATAACATGTATCCCATGTTACAGAACAGAACATGTATCACATGTTATAAAAACATAGTCTATATATTGCATATAATAGTACATATGCTACATGTCTAAGTTTTAGAAAAAGTAGAAATATGATTTTTGATAAAAACATGAATGTAAACATGAAAAATGGATAGATATTCAATTGTCATAAATTATTTAGTTCATTGTAAGATCCAAGTGCTACCGTTACATTCAATGGTTTATGCAAAATCAATAAAATTATAAAAACACATGAAAATGCAAAGGAAAAGAAGAAGAAAAAGGAGAGAAGAGGCATTCAATCACTCACCAATATTGGGAGGCTCTTAATCTTGATTTCAAAGGTATTTAGGGATTTAAGTGAGGATTAATTAGTTCTTAATTACCTAATTAAGTCTAATTAAGTTATGGAGTAATTTCGATAGAGTTTAGCCTAAATTAGCAATTTTTGAACCTCCTTCCATCAAATACCTTAAGAGTATTTATTTAAAAGTACGCCAACTAGTTGGTGGCTTCCAAAATAATTATCTTGTAGGAGAATATGACTTTCATCTTCTATGAGATGGTTGATATGTTTCCTCAATTACAATAATTCCTTGAGTAATTTTCATTACCCCCTTCCCTAAGCTTTGTAGAAGCCTATTTGTTCTTGGAGGAATTAACCTTATTTGTCCTTATCAACAAACTAAATAAAATCACTTTAGTATTTTCAAGAGTTTTAATAACACTTATCACTAGTTTAGTCAATCTCTAATTAACATCCTCCATCATGGTTGACATTGCTTAGGCGAGCTTCTCAAAGATCTTATCTATAGCAACTTTTTACAATTTGTAAGATTGTCACTTTATTAATGAACCCTAAATCTCCTCCTAAAGACTACACAATCAATGGGAAGAATTATGCAATTGTCATTACTTTTACTTCATGGGGAAATACCCCTTTTCAATTTGCTCCATTAGTTATGAAACCTCTGTTATGTAATAGGCACTTCTAAGTTCTGAGATTTAAAAATAGCTTATTTCCTCAAAATACTCCTTATTTTTTATGGAATCCTCAATACATCCTATCGAGCATGTTAAAACATGTTATTCATAGGATTTTTGTTAAACTACATGCATTTCAACCATGTAAGAGAATTAAAATATTTTCAAACTAATTACACCGTCTAACTTTCAATTAAAAGACTGTAAATCTCTTATTTACTTGAATTAAAAAATTAAACTTAGAAAATAAAGAAAATATCTCGAAAAATAAAATATTATATGGGCAAAAATATAGAGATAATATAAAATTGAAAATTAAAAAATAAAGGTTATCTAATATAAAAAAGTTGAAATAATTTTATTTTAGTGATTTTTAATTGATGACCGGTTATCTCCTTATCATCTAACCCCAGATTCTATGTATGTTGCCTTAATTACTTCATCCTCAAGTTTAAATAACTATCTTTAACCCCGCACTAATTTCCTTCAACTTTCCTTATAAATAAGTCATGTCCTCTAGCCTTGCAGTTAACTATCTCCACGTTGAGTTTCTGGAACCTTCTTTCACGCTTAAATTGGTTAATTTTACTTAGAGCCTTTGAGTTTGGATTAAGGTTAAAATAAATTGAACCATATTAAATTAATTAATGGTTCAATTATCAAACTATGATTTGATTAATTAAAATAATAAATTAATTAATATAAATTTATTTATTTCATTACTTTCATTAATTAAAACAATTCTTAAATTTGATAGAAACACAAAGCTTAAATAAAAATTTAGCATAACATTCATTGGTATAAATAATTTGAAAAGGATTAAAGTAATGATCAAGAGAGAATGAATTAATAAATTAAAAAATATGCAAACTAATTAGCAATGTAAAATTTCATAACTACTTTAATTTTTAAAAAAATGTGAAAAATTAAAAACTTTAAGCAAAAACTTGACAATTTAAATATTTCATCGCTAACCATCCTTATTTTCAAAAATGTTATTTACAAAATTGTTATAACTATTATTATTATCATCTAATAACAATAACAATATAATAATAATGATGACCAAAAAAAATTTAAAAATATAAATAAAAATTAGAAATATTATATGTGAAAAGAGAAAATTAAATTTAATACAACATATAAAAAATAATATATTTTAATAATAATATTATTATTATTATTATTAGAAAGTAAATTAAATATGAAATGAAATAACATAATAATTTTAATAAAATAAATATTATTAAAAAGAAAATTAAAAAAATTGAAGATAAAAATTGGTAGAAAAGGAAAGGAAAAAGTGGAAAGAGAAAGTAAAAGAAATGAAAATGAATTAGGAATGAATTATGAAAACGGATATATATAGATAACTTTACCCTGTTTGGAAATTTAATAAAGGGAAGAATTGAAAATAATTTTTTTTATATATTTTTCTTCTTTTGTATTTGAAAATGTGAAAAGAAAATACGAAAGAATGTAAAATAATAATCAAAAGTAAAGAAAAATCTGTAAAATAATAATAAAAAGTAAAGAAAAATATTTTCCTTTTAAAATGGATTGATTTAAAAGGATGAAAAATAATCTTTATTTTTTTCATTTTTTATTTTCCTTCCTTTTTTTAAATAAAAAATTTTATTTTTCTCCTTTTATTTTACTGTTTTATTTTCTGCCTCCCACATTTTAACTTCAACCAAATTAAAAGTTTTGAAATTTTGAAGCAGAAAAATTAACTAGAGATAAATTTCATAGTTAAATTTATCCCTGAATTTACTGATGAATTTTGTCTATATCAAGTTTATGGACAGACCTTTTTTATTGTTAAATTTTAACGTAAATGGAGAATTTTAAAAAATTAACTATTAAATCAACAGGCTACCAGGAAAATGGATTATCTGTCTCTGTCTAGAGATTTTAAAAGGCTGCCTTTACCTTAGCATAAATGATCTGAAGGACCCCTAAGGTATCTAACCTATACAACGGCATTAGTTTACCTCTAAAGACTTGTCCCAAAAAACAAAGAGAAAGAGGTTGATTTTATTTTAACGAATTTTTTCCTTGTGAAAAAATGGAAATTATTTATACCATTTTTAACAATAAAATTATCCTTTTTTCATCATTTATAATTTTATCACTAATTTCTATAATTATCACAAATTTGTTATTTTTCTTTAGTAATTACTCATTTACTGAAAATTTTTTCATAAAGAATTTATTTAATTTTTTAAAATATATATAACTAATGTATTAATTGATTTTTTTTTGTTATCATAGTTGTTGTTATTATTATTATTATTATTATTATTATTATTATTATTATTATTATTATTTAGTTATTTTTATTTTTATAATTATTAATGGTGGCTGTAGTTGTTATTATTTTTTTATTAACAAAAGTGATCATAGTTATTATTATTATTATTATTATTATTATTAACAACAATGGTTGTAGTTATTATTATTATTAGGTTATTATTATTATTTTTTCATTATATTTATTAATGGTGCCTATAGTTATTATTATTATTATTATTACTATTATTATTATTATTATTATTATTATTATTTAGTTGTTTCCTATTATTATTATTAACATTGGTTATAGTAGTTATCATCATCATTAGCTATCAGAATTTTAATTAAAAATTTAATTTTTTTATAGAATTAGTAGTATATTCGAGGATTCTGAAGATAGAAAATGTCAAACTTCAAAAATCATAATCACGGTATTTCTTTATATTTTATGCATATTATATTAAAATCTCAAGTCGGCAACACACAATTATAGTGGTTCGGCATAACAATTATTTACGTCCACTCTCCTAAGTAGCAACTTAAGGTTTCACTAAAATTTTACAAAATTACATAAATGGATTCTTTAACCAAGAATTCCAACCCTAGTAGGTTGTAAGTTAACACTCAAACCTTTACAATAGAGTTCAATCTCACAAGATAATAGTTTCAATTACAATAATAATATCCAAGGAATTGTTCTCACTAATTTAATACAAAGTAATCAAAATAAAGCAATTAATAAATTCAAGTGGACAAGAGTAATTAAACAGAGAGAAGATGTAATAGCTCAAGATTCAAGTTACTTATTTGAAGAAATGATTTCCCAACCTTAAATATGTTTCTCTCTCAACAGTAAGACATTACTCTAAGCATTAAATGCTAATAGTTTCATTTAAACCTTTTTAAGTTAGACAGAAAAATTAATGTCCAAAGTCACATATAGTCGTATGTCCAAACGATATGCTTGTACGAGTACTAAAAATTCAAGTCTAAATTTAGGCAGTGGTTCTGGTAAAACCATAGATAAAAAGTGATACACCTATACCTAAGCTTCTGCCAAAATTGTTAACTTCTTCAGAATGATCCAAAGGTTAATGATATGCTCATACCAACTACTGATATGACTATACACAACCTAATACAAGAAATCATGCTAAAATGATATAAATTATTTATTAACATCAAAATTCTTAATCAATAGGGTCAACATATATATTTTAGTTTTATTCATTAAGATTATAATAACTAAATATATATGTTGTATTTTATTTATTACAGTTACAATCGTTAATGATGATAATGAACCATCAAACATGGATGATTATAAAGAGAAGTCATTCATTAATAGAGGTGAAATAAATGTTAATGCTTTAATGAATATGACTATCTATAATGAAGGTGAGGCATATAAATTATATAATGATTATGCTATAACGATTGGTTTTAGTATTAGAAGAGGGACTACTAGATATCATGTTGACACAAAAGATATCTCATAAAAGGAATATTATTGTTCAAGTCAAGGTTTTAAAGATCAAGTTAGCCCTTCTGAAATAAGATATCATAATAAATTTGAAACTCGCATTGCTTGCAAGCTATGGTTCATTTTACTATAAAAGTTCATATGTGAAAGGTAACAAAATTCATACCAGACGATAACCATGAATTGGCATCACCTAGTGAGATTCATCTATTAACATCTAATAGGCAATTGATAAGTTATAAAGCCAATGTCATAAATTCAATGGTTAAAGTAAGCATAACTATTAAAGATGCATATGCTTACATGTCTAAAGAAGTTGGGGGAAGTCAATATATAGGGTTCATAAAAAGAGATTGCTACATTCATGTGAACAAGACAAAAGTGATTATGATAAAGTAAGGGATTCGTATAGTTATTTAAGTCATTCTTGAAATCAATGGGAGGAAAAGCACCAAAAACTATTATCACTGATCAAGATGCAGCAATGTCAAATGTTATTGGACCAGTATTTCCTAACACTAAACATCGATCATGTTTATAGCATAATTTAAAGAATGCTACTTCTCATTTGGATAATTATAATTCCAACTCCAGATTTCATAATTTATTTTATCATTGTTTACACGAGTATGAAACTGAGTTAGAATTAAGATAACATGGGATACAATGATGATCGAATTCAATGACTTGAAAGATCATAAATGGTTGAATACTTTATATTCAAATCGACATAAATGGTCTGTGGCATTGAATAATGATGTATTTTTAAGTGACATTATAGATCTTCTCAACAAAGAGAAAGCACAAATAATGTACTGAAAGGTATTACAAAAAATACTACTTGACTTATGAAATTTATGTTATCATTTGAGGATTTAGTAGGAAAGTGGCATTCTAAAGAAGCAAATGAAGACTATGATTATAAACCAGGCTTGCCTCCTCATGCCATTCAAAATAATGGCATTTTGAATCATGCAATAAAGGTTTACACCCATAAAATCTTTAATTTATTTTAGAATGAATTTCTTGATGGCATTATAACAACCCGATCAGAGATTTATTATCATGATCATTTGTATTCCTTTGAAGTGATGGATGAAGGATAAAACTCAAGGAAGAGATATGTACAATTTGATGCATCTATTATGACTATTAGTTATACTTGCAAGAAGTCAATGGGATTATTATGTTCACTTGCATTGAAAATTCTCGTTGTCAAGAATGTTACTAAAATACCTAAATATTATATCTTGGAAAGATGGACTAAAGATGTAAAAAAAAAAAGGATACTTGAGAATGTTCAAGGAAAGTCTCATAAGGTTATTAATGAGACTGGCACCACTTTTCACAATAATTTAATGAGAGTTTATTATGATATCTTGATGAGAAGTAAGGAAAATGAAGTTACTTGAGAATTATGTCAACATGCACTTTAACAATTAGACATTAATGTGAATAAGTAGCTATCAAAGTTGATGTTGAATGAGAATAATGAGACAAGGGACCATAAAGCGCATGATTCACATAATAAGGATGTTTATGACAATCCAATTATGGATCCCCCGCAAGTTAAACCAAAGGGTGTTTCAAATACCAGGTCAAAAGGTGCAATAACAATTCAAAAAAAAGCCATCAAATTCAAGTGAATTTAACATTCATTAATATTTATTTCAATTGTAATTACATTTTTATTTTAATATTTTTATTTATAATATATAAAAAAGGTAAGCAATTGAGGAATTGTTCACAACTAAATATCAAAACTAACGTGTTACACCCACACTAAAGACCCTAGGAGTTAGGTCTTTATGTGTGTACATGTGTAGATGGATGATAGGATTGCCTGACGCGAATGTGATGTGAATGAATGTATGCATTGATGATGTGTGTATGTGTATGAATGTATAATGCGTATATGTGTTGCTTCATTGGCTTGACTTTGTGTCGTCGTCTTATTGGGAAGCGTGTCTTCTCGGTTGGATGAGGGACGGCTTGTATTGAAGTTAGGAATGTGATTGGAAGTGTATTTTAGGTTGGTATGAGCGTTGGGACAGGTTTCGGGCGAGTTAGGCATGCCAATAGGCATGTTAGGCATTTTTGGGAAGTGGTGCGGGCGTACGGGTTAGCCGTGCGGTCGTACGAGGCAAGCAGAAACAGGGTATTGAGGGCCTTGAGTGCGTACGGGCGTACCAGAGGGGCGTACGGCCGTACCGCAGCTCGCAGGAATCAGATTTGCTAGCAGGAAAATTTAGGTTTGTCAGATGAACAGTACCCGTACGGGCGTACCAATAGGTGGTACGGCCGTACCGTTCCTCGCAGGTTTTTGGTTTGTCAGGGTTTTGGAGTCGGTACGAGCGTACCAATGTCCGTACGGCCGTACGCGACGTTATATTTGACTTTTAAGGCAGAAAACCAAGCTTTTCCCATAAGTTTCCTTACCTTTTTCCTTAAGCAGACACCCCTAACCCTTACCAAATCTTCCGCTTATCGATTCTAAACATCACTAGCGTCCGAGAACAAGGAATAGAAGCTAGATACGATTGGTGATAGGATTGTTGGCTTGAACTAGAAGTTACGTGCGTTTGAGGTTAGTGCTAGTTTTATTGTTTTAGCCACTTTTTGGCTAGTGATTGCTGCCATGTGACTTCAATGAAGTCTAGGCTTATGTTTATGTTTCTTTTGGCTTATTGTGATTGCCTACAGAGTTTAGGTGCATGAAATTGAGTCAATTGTATCGCTTGTGGATTGATTCGTTGATATTTGATGTGGAAATGCTTGGAATGTTATGTTTTCCTTGCTTATGGATGTGAATAATGCATAATATGTGATACCATGTAATGTTTGGATTGAGAACATGCATGGAAAGGAAGAACGAAAGGAAAAGAGGGAAGAGAGAAAGAAAGAAACGAGTGATGAGGGCAGAGCTCAGCTCTGGGCACACTGGATCACAGAGTAAATGGATTCCTAC
>CANYBF012122097.1:0-20087 GCA_948192965.1 Dalechampia spathulata
GAGAAATATATGTATACATATATTTTTAACTAAGAAATTTCTTAAATCCTTAAAATAATTTAACTTGCTTAATATTTATATCAATTCCTTTTTAACTTAAAATTACTTAAATTCATAATTTCCAAAACAAATCATATTGATGGACAATAGGCTTAAAATAAATATTGATATAAATATTTACCATATTCTTTTTAAAACACATATTGAATTCATTTATCTCCCTTTTATTTTTGCTATATATATATATATATATATATATATATATATATATATATCTTTCAACTAAAAATTTCTTAAATCCAATAATCTTTATATTTAAAATTTCACAAAAGTATAAGTATATATATAGTCTTAAAAATATACTTTTGCTTTTAAAGTCTTTCAAATTTCCAAATAATTCCAAAATCTCCATTTAATTACCAAAATTATATATATATATATATATTGTATACTTATATGACTATCTTCTCCACATAAGATCCCAAGACTTTAATTATTCATTTTCTTTATCCCATAAACTGTTATTTGCTTTAAAAATCATATAGCTAATCTAAAAACAAATTATGTATATTTACCTTTTTTTTTTCTTTTTAAAACAAATATCGAATTTATCTAATCTTCCTTTTAATCTTTGATATATATATATATTTATGTAATATTCATATATTACCACTTAATATCCAAAACTTAAATAAAACTATAGACTTAATCCATATTCTTTTCTTATATTTAAAATTAATTCATTAAATAAACATATCTTTAAACCTTGCATTTAAACTAACTATTCTTAGTAAATTTTCCATAAACTTACCATTTAATCAAATTAAACTTACTATTCTTTATTATCATCAAATTAATTTCGGCAAAAGCAAAAATCATGACCCAATATTCACATTATTAACCCAACATCTTTAATTTCCATTAAACCTTATAAACATCAACATTTTCGGCTACAAACAACCCCAAAAGAACAATCTGCCGAATACCCAAAGTAACCACCATCTGTTTTCTTATAATTTAATCAATAAAACCATCAAAACATCAATTAATTTAACTCATTAAACCATTTGATTAGCAATAACATTAAACCAATCTTTTTGGGCAGAATATTAACCTCAAAAATGGCATGTTTATTCTTTAAACAATTAAGCATACGCCAAATTTAGGAACCTATATCCACGTTATCAAACCAACCTCATCAATTTCCATTAAAATCTTCTAACCATCATGATTTTCGATTTTCAACAAGAACATAAAGCATTCCGTAAACAATTCACCACAATTTTACCTTATACTTTTCGGATTCAATTCATCAACATCACAAAACTCATAAAATCAAACCAATTAATCTACATCATTCGTCGGCCAAAAGAAATAAAATTCAAAACCTGCGGAACTACTGATTCTAACCACCATAAAGCTCACCTTTTATATACTCAAAACCAGTCTATGAAATCGCAAGCCTCCAACCGAAAATCAACTCTAACAGCAACTCTGTCAACATAAAACCCATGCTATATTGGCTTATAAATCATTTCCAAAATGAATTCAAAGAAGAACTAGTTTAAGATGGAGAGTATTTCAGTTTTCTTTCAAAAACAGCAAACAAAACATAAAGAAAAATGATTTTGCATTTACCATTTTGATGAACAACAAGAATATTTCAGTAAGATGAAAACAAACAATGGAATCTTCGACTTCGTTTGGATTACAGCAGCATGAACGCAAGCTTAAAGCTTAACCAGAATTCGAAGCTTCATGAGAGAATAAACAGAAGCTGAATTAAACACCATGAAACCATAAGCATTCGGTGATGGAAAGGAGAAGGATTCAAACTCAACAAAAGCCAAACAAACAAGCTTACCTCAAAGACATTTGAAGCTCTATTTGGACACAAAACAAAATGCCGAAGCTAGCATAAGAATAAACAAGAAACGATCGGCTTCTTAAGGAGAAGAAGAAGCAAGAAATGATTATTAATAAACAAAAACAATAAATGGAAAGATAAAATAGTTGAGAAGATAAGAAGAAATTTGAGAAATGAAAGGAGAAGAAGGGGGCGAATGGAAGAAGAAGATATAAGGTAGGGCAACATTTGTTTGCGTGAAAAGACCAATATGCCCTTCAATTCAATTAATTCCTTAAGTCAACATAATTGACTCCATTTTCCTTGTTTTGTTTTGCCATTTTGACGTGTTTATATGCCAAATCCCTTAATCAACTTTATTTAAATAACCCCTTATCTTCCACCACTAATTATCTATTAATCTATTTATTTCTAGAATTTCTTAAACTCCAAAAATCTAATTATTTATAAAACCTTATCTTATTAATATTTACTTATTCTAATAATTCATTACTTAACTTAACTCTACTAATTCTTATTCTATAATCTTAATTATGAGTAATATAAATATATCTATAAGATTTATATTATAAATTTATTTAACTATAATTTAATTTGTAAAACTATAAATATTCTTCTAATATAACGTAATAATAATCTAATAAATATTATTTCTGAAATTACAACATACTAAATTATTCTTACTTATTTCTAAGAAAATTTCCTAAATTTTTACTCGCTTACGTCATTAATACGTAATTATGACGTCAAAAATAATTTTTATTCCAAAACTTTCAAAATTCATATATATCTAAATTAAGTTAACGTAAGCTTAAAAGTCAAAACCATTTATTCAAATTCAATTTATAGAACTCTAAAACCAAGTTTGAGTACCGTTTTCTAACACGTTTAGGGTTTGCGGCAGAAAATGAAATATCCTATTTTGAACTTAAAATGCATGTTTTAATAACATACTCACTATTCTATATTATTTACACATCATAATCATAGAAATTTCATTAAAAAATTTATTTATAAATGCACAGTAATTTACATAATGCAGGGTGTGACAATTATCGCACAGTATGTTGATGGATTTAGGATGATATGTGGTAGACCATGGCATGAAGTTGATCATGTTCTATTTCCTATTCATATTGGAAAGATTTTTCACTGGGTATTAGGTAGACTTTGTTTTTGTTCGAGGGAGATATGTGTATATGACTCAATGAGGGGTGCTTCCTATGATACTAATGTAGCAGCTGTTGTACGTGCATATGCGATATTGCGTCCGCATTTCCTCATAGCAAGTGATTTTTATTCGAAGTGGAATGATTTGTTGGTTGGGGGTGTGTCGCACCCTAAATTTGAGTCGTTCTGGTTGATTGGGACGAGCCGAGTTTATTCCATCATTGTCTTGCCTTTACAGGCATCTCGATTTGTCCCGGTGCAATTCAGGATTCGATTTAGGGCTGCCTAGGGGTATTTTGGTCATTTTAGGTACATACCCATACGGGTATCTTTTTGACCCCGATTCGGGTATGCAACATACCCATACGGGTATATGGCTTACCCGAATTGCCCCCAAGGATGTGCGTACAGGTATGTTTCTTTGATGATCATACCCGTACAGGTATGTTTTTGACCATACGGGTATGTATTCTATTTTGTGCATATGTGTATGTTTTGGCATGTTGCATGTGTGTTTGGGTATGTATATACCCGTACGGGTATGTACGAGTATGATCTTGGCATGCATGTTTAATTTTCTTTTGGCCGAATCTTCCTTGTTCTATTTTATACTTTTTGGTATGATTTGCATGTTAAAATCATATGTTTTTCTTGTTGATTAGTGAGTTGAGTGTTTATGTTGTGTTTTGTATGATTTCTGCTCTAATTTGATTTCGTGTATTGTGTTTACGATTTTGCATTTTGCTTTTTATTCCTCGTTACGCGTTTGTTGTGAGTTTTGAAAGGAATAGCGCGGAGAATTAGGGCATTGAATCGGTTTTCGGACCCGGGACTTAAATGAAACCCTAACTCGGTTCAACACAGGAAAACGATCAGGCATAAACTTCGAAGCTTTTCGAGCCCCATTTTCATGCTTTCTTTATTCCTTTTTATCGGATTGTATTAAATACCCGGTTTTGTTTCTTTTTATTACTTTTCATTCGAGTGGGTTGTACATAAATGCCCGCATTTTATTCCTGCTTTTACTTCATGCTTTATTTCTTGCTTTTTTTTATTTCTGCTTTTACCGCTTTCCTACATGCTAAATGCCTTTATCTGCCTTATGCCATGAAACCGGACTAAACTCAACTTCAACCTAATTGCGTGTGATTTCATTTTCATTAAAATCAGATAAAGTGAATATAATAATACGAAATATGAATAAATTCAAAATCCCAAACCCAACTCTGAAGAAATTCGGGCTGCTTTCCAACACAGGAAGACTTGGGTTTAATTTCCTGGTTCGTTTAGTTACTCAATTGAGATGACTAGATGAATTGGGTGGCGACTCCACATCATTTCTTGACATGATCTTTCTAGGTCTTGCATGATTAACCAGGAATTCATCACTCGGGAGCAAGTACTACGGCATCTCATGCCAAACAGCATGCAGCATTCCCGCATCCGGGATGTGCTACTCCTCACAGTGGCGACTCCACTGGGGACACCGATCTAGAGATTTTGATTTGAAAGATTTTGTATTATCATATTCACTTATCTGATTCATAATGAAAACATTTTTATTTAGGTTGCTAGTTCTATATTGCACGACCTGTCTGCATTTCCCCTTTGGTCCCTTTAACCCCGATCGCTAGGTCATGTGAGCGCCCTTGACTTCCTACATAAGTCATGGGGTTTCTATGACTGGCATAAGTCACTCATCACCTGGTACTGTTGACCGCCTCATTTACGATTAAATCACGTGGAAGGTACACTTAGGGGTGGGAACCTTTTTAGCTGAACCGAAACGACTTACACACAGCATGTTGTAACCCTAGATACAATTTCCTTAGGGCCCCGTATCATATTGCTTGTGTTTTGATCAAACTTGAACCAAATGTGTTCTGATTAAACCCTAAAATAAAACCTCACCCGCCTCATCACGATTTGAACTTTTAGGGTAAGTTCATTTTATTTCAAGTTTAACCTTAACACATCTTTTCACGTCTTACGCGCTAAAACCTGCCCCAATTCACGTCAATTGTGAGCCAACGCTCATTTGACAAAAGAATCCATCAATTGTGAGTCAACACTCATTTGGTGGAATAACACAATGATTCGATTAAACCTTGAACGAAACCCTATTCATTTGGATTCCCGAAGATCCACGAGAAGAACAAGTTCATTTTGTTCAAAGATTAACCATATCATAAACATGGGATTCATATTGCAACCCTGTCAGAATCATCGGAATTATAAGCCAATGCTTGTTTCTAACGGACTTACCAATTGTGAACCAACGTTCATTTGGTAAAATTTTGACACAACCCGACATACCGACTTCAGTTCGATTTGATCACATGATATGCTACATTCATGCATGAGTATTTTTAAGCATCTGGAAATTCAATTGAAATCTGGACAAGAGCCCACCTAGGAAATTGACTTACCAATGTCCGTGGTGTTATAAGGTTGAAAGGGAGGGAGGCATGTTTATTTATACCATGTCCTAACCATTTTCATGTTTTTTATCAAACACGCATACATCCATCATTGCTAACCAATTTTTGTGGCAGCCATAACATTCTTCTATTTATAGATAACATTTTAGGACATTCATACATTCTATATGATGCATTTTTCATTCATTCATCCAAATACATTCTTAGGCACATCATGCTAACACATTCTTTTGCAGTCTACATCATAGGCACCTTGTGGATCAGAGATTCTCAGGGAAGACTCATACGAGCTGACATTCCTGTTGCATCTACATCTGTTTCTGCATCCTCATCATCTGCATCTATGTCTACCTCAGAAATGGCACAGTTGAACACATCAGGCATAGACGAGATAGTTGCTAGGGTCACCGAAGAGCTGCTTCAGGGTGATGTCATCAAAAAGTTGCAGGATCAGATCGGAAAGTTCATGACTGAAAAATGGGCTGAGTTACAGTCAGGTACGGGTGATTCGTTTGGAAACCGTCACATGGATGATATGGCTACTGAGGGCCAGACTTCTGCTACTGCTGCTTCTAGGAAGGGGAAGAAGGTAGTTATTGACGACCCCAACAACGATTATATTGATTTAGAGAAAGCTATTCCGAAGCTCCTTGCCACTGCTGAGATTAGAGTGATCGATGTTACAGAGCCAGATTGGGCTCAGGCTATTGACGAGAAGTTGGGACAATTTCAGAACCTACTAAGGCAGTAAGGAGTACTGTCAAACTTCAGTGCAGATGATGAGTTTGCTGTTAGTACTATCGGTCATCTCCCTGATAATTTCAAGATGCTGGATCTATCCAAGTTTAGCGGTAAGGGTGACCCACGTACTCACCTAAAGCAGTTCCTGATTTCTATGAGTACAGTGTCATTATAGAACAAAATGGTACCGAGATTCTTTCCACTTTCATTAACTGGTGCTGCCACAACCTGGTACCACTCTCTGGACAAACAGACTCGAGATAGCTGGAAGAGTTTATGTGAAACTTTCTGTGCCCAGTACGGATTCAACGTTAGAGTCGAGACTACTCTGGCTACATTGGAAATGGTGAAGCAGCAATTAGGAGAGTCTTTTGCCGACTATTTCACACGCTGGATGAACACTACTGCCTTACTGAAGGTTAAGCTAATGAAGTCAGACATGATTGCTAAGTTAGTGGCTGGCACACTACCGGTTTATCTGGAGAAGATGCGGTTTCACTCGTACCACGGTTACAGTGACGTGCATGCTCTGGGGATCAAGGTAGATTAGGCAGAGGCTGAGAAGAAGAAAGACGGTTCGGCTACATGAAAGTTCACATCTAGGGGCACCTTTAGGCCCCAATTTGTTCAGGAACCAGAGAAGAATGTGGTGGAGATCAATAGCTTGGAACAGCCATGGAAGTTCTTAAATCTGGGTACCTCTATGTCTAAGGTTTTTAGCAAGCTACAGAAGGAAGGGTTGCTCGTTCCTTTCCTTGCCAAAAATAGGCCTACACCTCCAGGTACTGATAAGAGTCTATTTTGCCATTTCCATTAGTATCATGGGCATGGTACGGACAACTGCAGGCTGTTGAGGATCAGGATACAGAATTTGATCGACTCTGGTAAGATAGTGGATCCAGAGAAGAGGGGTCTAAGTACGAGGAAGAATCCGTTGCCAAACTACAACAAGACACCGCATGCTTACGCGGTCTTGACTGAGAAGTGTTGGTCTGAGGAGGAGATTATAGGGAATTTCATAATGATTGCTGAGACTGAGATAGAGAAGGCTGCCAGGTTAACCGCTGAAGCTGTTTTGATTCAGGAATTTCAGAGGTCCCGTAATCTGAGTTCGGATATTGCTACTGCTACTGTTATGGTGATTGACCCGTTCTCGAATTCTGATGAATCAGGGACGGATGAAGAGCTTGTTCTAGAACATGTTTTCGATCCATTCGGGGAGGATGACAACACACTGGCGGATGAGACTGCTCCATTGTAAACACATGGTACACGACTGACTGATTCAGGGGATGAGACTGCTCCTTTAAATTCTGCACTCAAGACAGATGAGACTGCTCTGTCAAAGCTCAACCAGCTAAGGAGTTTACGGGATGAGACTACTCCCAACAACCTCGACGCTAAAGCATGGATTTCTCGGGTTTCATCGTCAACCCAAAAGATTCATATTTCTCAAGAAGATGAGGCTACTCTTCCAAGTACCAGTCATGTAACCCGAAGTGGTCGGGTATACCAACCAGAGATTGTACGACAGAAGGACAACGGGAAAGGGGTTGAGACCGCACCCCCAACCAAAAGTAACCTGGTTCTAGAACAGCTCAGGCGGATGAATGCTAATGTGAGTTTGTGGCAATTATTGATGTGCTCAGATGAACATAGAAAGGCGCTGGTAGAGGCCTTGTCTACGGTTACAGTCTCAGCAGCTATGTCTCCGGTGGATGTGATTGGTTTGTGGAGTAAGGAACGATTACCAGAGGTGATGTAGCTTGGGATGGCTGGCAGTAAGGATTCCATCATTTTTTCTGACAAAGATCTACCTACTGATGGATCACTACACAATAAGGATTTGTTTATTTCCATCGAGATCTAGGGCCGGAACACCTCCTGTGTGATGGTTGATGATGGGTCTACCATCAATGTATGCCCATATAGGATGCTAAACACGCTGGGTATTCGGGAGGAGGATTTGGTAGCTTCAAACGTCATCATCAGAGCATATGATAATTCCAAGCGGAAAGCCTTTGGGTCCTTGACTGCTATGGTTACAGTCGGCTTGATTCAGTCTGTAGTGGAGTTTACTGTACTTGATATCCCGGTTACCTTCACAATGCTACTGGGACGTCCATGGTTCCACCCGTTGAGGGGTGTCCCCTCTACAGTCCACCAAAAGATCAAGTTTCCTACGGAAATGGGGGTTGTCACCATACCAGCAGCTTCGGATTTGGTAGTTTCTTCCTTATCTACTGGTTTTCCTGAGCTGAGCAGATTTCAGGTTTCCACGATCTATGAAAATGAGCTTAGCGCTTTCATCTCGTCCCAGTTCTCCAAGATGGGATTTCTGCCAAGAGCCGGACTCAGACGACATCAGCAAGGAATGACCAAACCCCTTTCCTATATAGGGCAGGCACAGACCAAATAAGGGTTAGGCTTTGATCCAGAGACCATGGAGGGAAGAGAAGGGAAAGAGATAGTGTTTGTGAGGGAATTAATCAGCTCTACTGGGGAGAAGTCAGCCAGCTCTGCTGTCAGGATGTCTTTGGCTGATGTTGAGAAGCTAGTCATTGGGCAGGTCATGATGTTGAAAACCACTGCCGAGGAGAAGGGCAAGGCCAAGATGTTCGAGGAGGATGCGAGCCAACCGATCGATGATATTGATGAGACTCTTGATGTAACTGATGAGCTGAATTTATCTTTCATTTTTGAAGAGGATGTAACCTTGAACAAGATTAACGCAATGAGATCAAAATTTCCTTACTTGTGTGATCTTTATTCTGATTCAAGCATGCATACACATCATAATGGCATGAGCATATTTGATATCAGTGCTGCATCCACATATACATTTAATTTAGGCACTGAAAAAGATCCTCAGTTAATCAATTTATCTGATGCCTTGACTGTCGACGAGCGGAAAGAAATTGAATCAGTACTAAAAAGACATGAAAGGGCTTTTGCTTGGTCATACGAAGACATGCCAGGGGTTGATAGACGGATCGTAGAGCACCAAATTTTGACATTCCCCGAGGTCAGGCCAGTAAAACAGAAGTTGAGACGTCTCAGATCAGAATGGGCACAAAAGGTGAAAGAGGACATCACTAAATAGATTGCTGCAAACTTTCTCGAAGTGGTTGAGTACCCCACCTGGCTTGCCAACATTGTGCCAGTAGAGAAGAAGGATGGGAGAGTCCGGGTCTGTGTGGATTATAGAGATTTGAACAAGGCATCACCAAAGGATGATTTTCCGCTACCACACATTGATGTTCTGGTGGATAGTGCGGTGGCCAATGCCATGCAATCATTCACAGATGGGTTTTTTGGGTACAACCAGATCTTGATGGCGATGATGGATAAGATCAAGACTGCCTTCATCATGGAGTGGGGGACGTATTGTTACCGGGTAATGCCTTTCAGCTTGAAGAATGTTGGTGCCACTTATCAGTGAGCAGCTACCACTCTGCTGCATGACCTGATGCATAAAGAGGTGGAGGTGTATGTTGATGATATGATGGTCAAGTCTCCAACCAGGGAATCTCATGCTGCAGCACTCGACAAATTCCTCACCAGAGCTGAGAAGTATAATTTGAGGCTGAACCCGAAGAAGTCTGTATTCGGGGTGACATCTGGGAAGTTGTTGGGCCACATGGTTAGCAATAGGGGAATTGAGATTGACCCTAACAAGATTAGAGCCATTCAGGAGATGCCAGCTCCTAAAATCGAGAAGGAGATACGAGGGTTTCTAGGGAGATTACAGTATATCAGCCGATTTATTGTGAAGCTCACCACGATCTATGAGCCGATCTTCAAGCTCTTAAGGAAGAAACAGTCGGTTGTGTGGGATGAAAACTGTCAGAAGGCCTTTGAAGCAATCAAAGGGTATCTGACAACGCCTCCAATCTTACAGGCGCCAAAAGCTAGTATTCCCCTGATTTTTATCTGGCGATTGAAGAAGCATCTCTGGGGGCAATGATGGTTCAAGAAGATGAAGCTGGTCTTGAACATTCGGTCTACTATCTGAGCAAGAAGCTTCTAGAGTATGAGACAAGGTACAGTTGGGTCGAGAAGTTGTGTCTGGCTATGGTATGGGTTACGCGGAGATTGAGACACTACTTCCAGAGCTACAGAGTCTGGGCTGTGACTAAGGAGGACCCAATGCGCTATCTGTATAGCGTGCCATCACTAGTCGTGAAGTTGGCAAAGTGGCTGGTTTTATTGTCTGAATTCGACATCGAGTATGTCCCAAAGAAGGCAATTAAGGGTCGAGCAATAGCGGAATTCCTGGCACTACAACCAGTTGATGGAATTGATCACTGGGAACTTAAGTTTTCTGATGAGCATCTGGACATGATCACGCTGAATGGCTGGAGGATGTATTTTGACGAAGCTGTGAACAGACAAGGTGGTGGAGTCGGTATGATACTGGTCACTCCCTCAGGCGAAATCATTCCTATGGTAATGAAGCTGGAGTTCTTGATTACCAATAACATGGCAAAGTACGAAGCATGCATCCACGACATCGAAGCTCTGATAGCACTGAAGGTTAAGGATGTCGAGATCTATGGTGATTCATTGCTATCTGTATAATGCGCCATCACTAGTCAGGAAGTTGGCAAAGTGGCTAGTTTTATTGTCTGAATTCAACATCGAGTATGTGCCAAAGAAGGTAATTAAGGGTCGAGCAATAGCGGAATTCCTGGCACTACAACCGGTTGATGGAATTGATCACTGGGAACTCGAGTTTCTTGATGAGCATCTGGACATGATCATGCTGAATGGCTAGAGGATGTATTTTGACAGAGCTGTGAACAGACAAGGTGCTGGAGTCGGTATGATACTGGTCACTCCCTCGGATGAAATCATTCCTATGGTAATGAAGCTGGAGTTCTCGATTACCAATAACATGGCAGAGTACGAAGCATGCATCCACGGTATCGAAGCTCTGATAGCACTGAAGGTTAAGGATGTCGAGATCTATGGTGATTCATTGCTAATTGTGCAACAGACTAAAGCTGAATGGGAGGTTAAAGAAGAGTGCCTAAAGCCTTATTCGGTTCACTTGAAGGGCTTGCTCTAGATGTTTACTCGATGTCAATTCATTTATTTGCCACGGGGTGAGAATCAGATGGCTGAGACGCTTGCAACACTAGCATCCATGTGGGAAGGGCTTAGGGAGTCTCTGATGCGACCAATGTCTCTGACGACATCCAGAGCCCCATGCCACTCACATCCGGTGGTGATGGTGACTGAAGCATATGAGAATGAGTGGTATGTGGATATTCTGAGATTTCTGAAGGAAGGAAGTTACCCTGAAGGCACTTCAAAGTCTGATCAGAAAATAATTCGATGGCTTGCTTGTCAGTATTTGTTATTTGGGGATGATCTGTACCGGAGAACAGCGGATGGACAACATCTGCGTTGTGCCACAAAGTCAGAAGCGCAACAATTGATGAAAGATATTCATACCGGCCTATATGGTGCTCATATGAACGGGTATATTCTGTCCAAGAAGATTCTAAGACAAGGTTTTTACTGGACTACCATAGAATCTGACTGTATTAAGTTTGTAAGGCGCTGTAAAGAATGCCAGATTCATGGAGATCTCAAGCATATGCCTCCGACCAAGCTGCAGAGTTTCACCTTGCCGTGGCCTTTCTCGGCCTAGGGAATTGATATCATCGATGAGATACACCCTCATGCTTTTAATGGGCATCATTTCATAGTTGTTACCATTGACTACTTTTCCAAGTGGGTGGAAGTAGCTTCATTCAACAAGCTGGGGCAGAACAGATGGCTCGATTTATTAAAAGGGAGATTATATGCAGATACGGAGTGCCTCATCATGTTGTGACGGATAACGGAGTCTAGTTTCAAGGTAGAACTCAAGACTTATTAGCAACATATGGCATCAAGCATCACAAGTCTTTGTCTTATCACCCACAGGCTAATGGCGCAATTGAGGCTGCAAATAAGAACATGAAGAAGATCCTGGCCAAGATGTCGGTAAGCTACAGGGACTGGTCTGAGAAGCTATCGCTGGCACTCTGGGGGTACAGAACAACAGTAAGGATGTTGACAGGGATGACTCCTTATTCTCTGGTATACAGTATGGAAGCTGTTTTACCGGTTGAACTGGAAATGAAGAGCCTCTGGGTAATGTTGGAAGCTGGAATCCCTGAAATGGAATGGCGTAGGGAAAGGTATGAACAGTTGGCCAGAATGGATGAATAGAGACTTCGAGCTCTCTTTCACATGCAACTGTATCAAAGACGTATAGTCAGGGCATTCAATAAGAAGCTGCACCTGCAATTACTGAAGGTGGGTGACTTAGTGTTGAAACAATGTAGAACAACAATCTCTGATCCTCGGGGAAAGTTTCGTCCAAACTGGGAAGGTCCTTTTATCGTCAAGAAAATCCTGTCTAAAGGTGCCGTGAAACTTACTGACATGGATGGCAATGAGTTTTCAGAACCAGTCAACAGGGATCGGCTGAAGCTCTTTCATGTCTAGCCCGCTGAGATCCACTCGGGTTTTCAGGAAAAAGTTAGGGTTTCCTTGGAAAAAAATGAATGAAACTATAAAAGAATATGGAATGAAAGTGAAAAGCTCGCTGAGTCGAAAACTCAAAAAGGCGGCTTAGGCAGAACTTAGAGCAAAAGAGCCCGCTGAGCTGAAAACCCAAAAACGGGTAGTTCAGGCAAAAATTAGAGCAGAGAGTTAGGCTGATTAATGAGAAAACCATTTATGGCTGATTAATCATGATAGTCAAGGCGTTGGACAGGACAGTGCTCATTTTAAATGTACATGAAAATGCAACATGATCATTTTATGTGTTAATGCCATTACGGTTCGAATGCATGGTTGAATTTGAATAAGTTCATTCATTTAATGTAAGTTCTGGTAACTTTGTCATTACAAGCAGTGTTTATTTCTGATTTCTTTCTCTATAGTACAGCTCTTTGTGATAATCTTCTCGAGCACTAGAATCAGACTCTTGCTGGAGCATTGTTATCCATTGACGATAATGGATAGAAACTCCGGATAAAGCAGAATTGCGATATAAGGTTAGCTCCCTGTGTGCCCATATATGTACCAGGTGATCCAGGAACCTTTGTATCAGGCCCGCTCCCTCAAACATAGGCAATCTGGCGGGAATGAGTTGTGGAGACCCGTACTGTCTGCATAAACGCAAAGGCGCATAGAACAAGCATCTGAAAAGGCCAGCTAATGGCACACAGTCTGCATAGGTGGATATCATGACACGTTCAATCTGCCACCAAGGGCACGTCCACCTAACTCTATCGCTTGTCATCTGAGAGAGGTAATCCCGCCAATCTTTTGTACTGGAACTCGACCGCCCAAGGGATGACAGTCGTCGTGACCGAAAGCTATGGGGCGTATACCGGTTTAGCCTGCCTGAAGGTATCTCTAGTAGTCCCAGCTTCTCCTGCAACCAGATCTGAGAAAAAATGGTGAATAAAAAAAGAGAAGGCTCGTTGAGTTGAAAACTCGAAAGGGCGGCTCAGGCAAAAATTTGAGCGGCTTCCTGAATTGAAAACCAAAGGGGGCAGTTTAGGCAAAATTTAGAGTCACGGTAAAAATAAAACCCGATGAGCCAAAAACCTCACTCGAGGTGACTCATGCAAAAGTTAGGGAATAAAGGACTCTCTTCTAAGTTGAAAACCTGAATAGGCGGCTTAGAACTGGTACTTGAAGAAGCAAAGGACTACCCCCTGAAAGATCCCCACCGGTATGTCACATCTCGTCTAAGCCAATCAACGTCTCTGCTAGAATCAGTGGGAATGGGTCTCGACCCTCAGTCATCTAAATTAGAATGGAAAGTATTCAGTAATGCACGCTGCCTCCAGGGTATATCAGTAAATATCGGCCAGGTATGCAAAACTGGACAACTCAGACCCACTCGGGGCTAGAAGGGTCCTTCCCTTGGCAAGTCTCGATAATGCTGGTTGAGATGAATTCCTGGCATGGTGATAGGAAAGGACGAGCAGCTATCGGTGATATGTTGAACAGAGAAATCATCTGCTGGATAACTTCAGTCTCTGAGATCTGAGGCACCACGAGTGGTATGTAGTCCAGTGAAGATCCTCCCATGATGGCTCTGAACTCCTCTGGTAAAGGACACATCTCAAAGTCCTGAATCTGGAAGACATGATCAACAGGGTCCCAGAAGCGAGCAACAGCCCTCAGTAAGTCGGGATCCATCCTCATACGACGGTAAGCACTCATAGCATATAGTCCGAAAGACTCTAGCCTCTTCCAATCAGGCGCAGTCAACCCATCCAGGAAGTCATCCAATGGATCTAACGGTTGTGGAATGGTGACCAATGCAGATGATAAGGGATGCAAGATCCTCTTCCCTAGTATAGTCCTGGAACCGTCATCTATAGCCTGATCAAAACGATGAAATTGTAGATTAGGATTGATTACATTCATTCATTCATGTATACTTGTAAAATTTTGCACAAGATATTGAAACAGGAACAGTTAAAAATCAAATAAAGCTCAATATTATTAAAAGGATTTTTGGTTCTACTGAGACAATGGGAAATTCAAAAAAAAAACCGAAAAGGGAATAAAAGCTAAGCCTCATCGTCAGATCCGAGGCCCATATCAGCATGCAAGGTAGCTACCTCCTGCTCCAGGCGGTCAATGTCTACATGAGTGCTCGTCATCTCCGCTTCATGCTCTGCTCGGACCCTGGTCAGCTCAGCCTCATACTGGGCCCTCATGTTATGGACCGCATGGTGGTGTGCGTGGCTACTCCTAGTCCAGCCTACCCTGAAACCCTCCATCTGGTAGATGAGCCTCTCGTGGTCAGCTCGTGGAACCTGTGGATAAACAAGGTCAGAATCTTTGAAAATTTGAACAAATTCATGAAAGTAAGTCAAGAACATACCAAGGTACAATCTGCTGGGGTGAACTCCACCGGAAATGGAGGAAATGGCCTCGCCACGTGAATGTAATCGCTGAGTTCCTCGGCTGTCTGGAGCACCTGGAAAGAGGGCGGCATGGTCAAATTCTTGATGTGATGAGCTAAAATGTCATCCACCTGACTCGATCTGCCTCTCGCGTGAAATCTTCGAGCAGCGGCTGTCGAAGTTGAGGGTCCAGGTCCACCAGTAGCAGATGAAGATGCAGCTGCAGGAGCCTGAGACTGCGGGTTTACCCTCACACCCGACATGAGGTGATCTCGGAAAAACTGTGGGTAATCACCATCCTCTGCCAGAGCATCAGTGGGCTGACCCTCCAGAGTAGCTCTTAAATCCCTTGGGTAAAGATGGACACCCCAGAACATGTCCACCGGAGGATCAACAGGAATCCTGCAGGCCCCCATACCCAGCTCTGATCTGAACACCTGCTCACCGAGGTACCACTCTCAGGACTTAGGGGACTCCATCAGCAGTTAGAGCCCGTCCTTTGCCAGAGCGGCGATCATGACATCGAGAACCCTATCCTCCTCCCACAGCCAGGAGAGACGAATCTGAAAACAAGAAAGAACAGGTAACTGTCAGAAAACTGAATTAAAATTATAAATTGAATTTTACTTTTCTGGTTGTAGGTGTACATACCACATCCTCTATGAGGGTGCTCAGCCTGGCCCTGTGACGGTCCAAATTTCTGATAGTACCCGCTCGAGGACCGAACCAGGTTCTGATAGCTGGAAAGAGGAGATCACACTCCCTCATATCGGTGGGTCCCTTGCAGAAGCAGGCCTGGTAAGCATAGAGCTGCAAACAAAATCAAGAGTAAGAAGGATGTCAAACAAAATTAAAAAGATCTGTCAAATAGGGGATCCAGACACGTACCTCAATGATGGGTCAGAATCCCAATAGCCAGCTATGACCTCGACTGATACGGTCCATAACCACGTACAGGTATCCCAAGGCAGGAGCACCCTAGTCGAACTCTCTCACCCTGTCCAGGTCCCTGAGAGCCGGGAAGAACCCAAGGTGAGTAGTAGCACCGGACTCAGAAAATAGTGAGCTACCCAAGAAATATATAAGAAAGCTCTGGGCATACTGATCCTCAGCGATGCGATCCTTGGGCTGAGTACCCCTCCAGTGACGGTACATGATGTCATAGCTGATCCTCCTGTCACCCCGAGGCTGTGGGGTCACTCCGAGCAGCTCCTCAATAAGCGCCTGGTCTCGTACAGAAACATCCCTCAGCGGTAGCTCAAGACCAATGCAGGACACACCCGTCATTGCTGTGAAAATCGACGGGGTGATGGTGAACTCCTCAACAGGAAGATGGAAGGTATGGGTCATGTCCCACCACCTTTCTAGCATCACGGTCAGTACAGACAGGATACTCTGGGTCTCTCCATCGATGAAACACCTGAGCAGAGGAGCAAATCCTGTCGCGTCTACTCTCTCTCTAACAGCCAATGGAAGCTCTCTATACCAGCGACTGACACCGGAAAAATTCCCGGTCATGGTGATGGCTCCCCGGGATTGGTTCGGTAAATTCACTCGATAAGTATTCTAACCAGACTCTATTTTTAAAATTTGTGCATCCTAGGCATGTGTCTACTGTTCATCTCCTAATTCTGTTCATGCATTGAAAATTTAATTGCATAAAATTAAAAGATTAAAATTAAAAGATTTACCGATCTACTTGCCCGTTGGGACAAGTGAGACTCAGGGTCCAGCAGCAGAGGGACCCGCTCTCCTCGAGTCAGCCCATAATGTGGAGTCTCAGCGCTCTTGTACCTAGAGGACTCGCACGGTCATCGATCGGCCATAATAACAGTGCTAAATCTAGAAACTGGGCTTGAGAGGGTTTAGGAATCTGATTTTGTGTGAAATGAAGTTGAAAATGAGGTTTTGGACTTATATAGCAAACTTACCCGTTCACACGAGTTTGGGGTCGATTCGGGTATGTTACTTACCCGTACGGGTATGTTCCTTACCCGTTTTGCTTCCAAACATACCCAATACGGGTATGTTGCTGAAATTGACTTTTCTTGCCTATTTTGAGTATTTTCAGGAAACCGAGCAATTCCAAAAGCTTTACGAGGATAATTTCAACTCTCCTCAAACCCTAAATCATCAATTTAGAGGATTGTGATCATCTTCTATAGACTCTGCAAGTTCTGAATTCAGACTTGTGTTACTGGAAAGGAAGTAACGAGCACTTTCTTCAAATTCTTGGTATTTTCTCACGTAACTTTCAGCATATAGGTTGGACTGGATGAGATTGGCTCCAGCGTAACTTTCAGCACACAGGTTGGTCAGGGTGAGACTGCCCCTATGCAACTTTACAGGTTGGTCTAGACGCGTGTGGCTCCGATGCAACTTTACTGGCTACAAGTTAGTAAGATGAAACTACTCTTATTCAACTTACTTTTACCTATACGAGAGGTGGAGAAAATTCCTGAATGGTATTTGCCCAGGCACCCACTTTGATCCTACTAGGTCGTGACCGCCTAGAGAATCCTCTCTTCTCTTCACGGGTTGGTGAGAACAAGTTCTCTCACGCAACTCTCTCCCGCTAGATTGTGACCGTTTAGGGGAACATTCTTCACGGGTTGGTGAGAACCAGTTCTCTCATGCAACTCTCACTTGCTAGATCGTGACCGTCTAGGAGTACACTTCTCTTCACGGGTTGGTGAGAACAAGTTCTCTCACGTAACTCTCTCCCATTAGATTGTGACCATCTAGGGGAACATTCTTCACGGGTTGGTAGGATGCGCCACTCCTATGCAACTTCTCTCGCTAGATCATGACCGTCTAGGAGAGTTTTCACTTCACGGGTTGGTGAGAACAAGTTCTCTCACGCAACTCTCTCCCGCTAGATTGTGACCGTCTAGGAGTACACTTCTCTTCACGGGTTGGTGAGAACAAGTTCTCTCATGCAACTCTCTCCCGCTAGATTGTGACCATCTAGGGGAACATTCTTCACGGGTTGGTAGGATGCGCCGCCCCTATGCAACTTCTCTCGCTAGATCGTGACCGTCTAGGAGAGTTTTCACTTCACAGGTTGGTGAGAACCAGTTCTCTCATGCAACTCTCACTCCCTAGATCGTGACCGTCTAGGAGTACACTTCTCTTCACGGGTTGGTGAGAATAAGTTCTCTCACGCAACTTTTCTCCTGCTAGATCGTGACCGTCTAGGGGAACTTTCTTTTTACAGTTGGTAGAACGCACTGCTCCTATGCAACTTTCTCTCGCTAGATCGTGACCGTCTAGGAGAGCACTTTATTCACGGGTTGGTAGGACGCGCCGCTCCTATGCAACTTCCCGTTGTAGTTGTTGAGATCATGATTATCTCATGCAACTTCATTCCTTTTCTTCCTCCCCAGTGGGGTCACCTAGCACATTTACTTTTGTTTCCCAGTTTTATTTCTCCCCAGTGGATTTTCCTTTTCATTTTTAGTTCTTGCCATACTATTTTACATCCCTGCCTGTTCTAGTGCTTCTTATGATTTAGGAAGAATTACATACTTTGAATACATGTAGCTCCTTTTGAATTAGGGGGCAACTGTCGCACCCTAAATTTGAGTCGTTTAGGTTGATTGGGACGAGCCAAGTTTATTCCATCATTATCTTGCCTTTACGGGCATCTCAGTTTGTCCCGGTGCAATTCAGGATTCGATTTAGGGCTGCCTTGGGGTATTTTGGTCATTTTAGGTACATACCCGTACGAGTATCTTTTTGACCTCGATTCGGGTATGCAACATACCCGTACGGGTATGTGGCTTACCCGAATCGCCCCTCAAGGATGTGCGTACGGGTATGTTCCTTTGATGATCATACCCGTACGGGTATATTTTTGACCATACGGGTATGTATTCTATTTTGTGCATGTGTGTATGTTTTGGCATGTTACATGTGCGTTTGGGTATGTATATACCCGTACGAGTATGTTCAATTCCATACATACCCGTACGGGTATGATCTTGGCATGCATTATCACGCCTTACCGTAACATGCTCCCGTAAAATAATTAATGATCTCCAATACGTGGAAACCACTAACTACTCTACAAGGGATTTCTATGAACTTTTTTTTTTATGTTTACCCGTTTATAAAATAACGGTGCGCCGTTCTAAATAGTTGCGGAAGACTTAGTCCCTAAATTGCAATCTTAAACTTTTTACCTTACAAATTAATTAAATTAATTAGTTAACTTCGTTTCTAACCAAGTCCTTGTCCTCAAAACTTCTGCTGAGTTGGTCCTTTGGGAAATCCGAGCTCGATCAACATCTGATAACCTGCGTCCATCAAATGACGAACGCTGAGTATAAAACTCAGTGGTGCTTAAACATATAATATATGAAAATTTTATTTATATATCATATATGAACAGATCATGAAAATCATAATAACTTCTCATTTAATATCCCTATATAATCATTTTCGAATCTTACATCTAAACATCATTGTAGTAAAACGACACATGACCTTCCGTAAGCATTAGGTATATCATCATTAATATATCGTCATTATGTATGTATAACCTCATCATATCATAGTACATTTATTTCGTAAATTATCTAATTTTTACTCAATAATACCATCATAAGATATCACCTTATCATTTATTCAATTATCTGTATTAAACAATGACATACTAACTTTACGTTTATTTCACTATTTAATATGCATATCATTATGATCCTCATCAATAAAACATCAATATCAACAACATAGTGCATATATTTGCATACTTTATTTGTCATCCTTAACTCCATCATGTATATATCATGAAATGTATATATTTCATTGATAAATTTGCATATGCACATTATCGCTAATCATCATAACAAATATATCATCATCATGTTATTCATGATTTATGTCATGTATGAGAATGCATTCATGTTATGCATTCTCCCTCATTTCATTGCC
>CANYBF012122347.1:0-18734 GCA_948192965.1 Dalechampia spathulata
TAAGTTTTTCTTCTTTTTCTTTGCTAGTTCACAGGAAAGGAGATAGAAGCAATTGGTTGCTTGCTTGGACATCCTTATTTCATGTGGATACTGTTGGAGGCTGCCTATCTTGGTGGTTTTTGGTTTGCTACAACCATAAACGCTTTGGAGATAAAGAACGAAGGACATCTGCTTTGAATGTAAGAGTTACTATCAAACTGTCACTTCTAATCTCTAAATTGGTTTCTCTGTGTTTTGATGCAAAGATCTTCTTTTGGTTTGTTATTTTAAAATGAAAATTTTAAATTTCTTCCACTGCTTAATCACTATACAAACCAACAGATGGGACTTGATTGGTATAAGTATGACTCAAGTTCTCCAATGGCGGTAATCTGAAAACCAGTTATGAGAGGAACATCCTCTTTGATACAGGCTAGGGCAACCTCATCATCAGCTGCAATAGTGATCATACCCTTGTCATGTGAAAACTTGATCCTCTAGTATAAGGTAGATGACATACCTCTTAGAGAATGGAACCATGAGTGATTCAATAGCAAAGCAAACGATATTAGAATGTCAAGAACTATAAACTCCACCATTGACTTGATCGGTCTAATAGTAATAGTGGTAGTGAAGGTGATAATAACCTCCTACTTAGACTCATCATAAGCTATGATGATAATCTTAGATGGCTTCAAGTATAAAGATTGGATCTCAAGTTTTGGCAACACCTTGAGAGGACAGACATTGATGCCATAATCATCTTCCACTATGATATAAGGGATGAAAAAGTTCATGATATGCACTCTGATGAAGAGTGTCTTGTTATTATAGATACCCTGGACTAGTCAATTCATATTTGAGAAAGTAATCATGCTAGATCATAACTCTTGGTTTACCAATTAACTCTTCATACTGAAGGCAGAGGCAATTAGAGAAATCCTCATACTAAATAACACCTCAATGACAGCCAGTTGATGTTGTTGGAAAGATAGCACCAAGTCCTAAATACTGATATTAGCCTGTGTCTTCTTCAACTACTTGATGATGATAATATTATCAGGTGAAGCAACCTTATCAGTAGGTTACGGAGCTAAAGCATTGCTCGGACTAACCTTATCCTTAGTGGGTCTAGCCTTGATTGGCTTTTTCAGAGCATCCAACTTCTTCTCGAGATTGGGAGGAGTGAATACCTTACCATTGTGAGTTATGCCATAGACTTAAGAGGATAACTTATTAGCACCCAACCCCTTTTGCTGCTTGGGAGATTTAAATACTGGCTTGGCTACCTTGGGAGCTCAACTAACTTGCCTTTCTTAGAACCTTAAACCTTTACCAATTTAGACTTAGAGGAACCTTGAGTGGCTATAAACTCATCCTCTAAACTATCATACCATATATCAATAGCACTAATATCAAACCCATCGTCAAGCTAAAAGTTGATAGCAGGTAACTAAGTAATCTCCTCATTGCTGAGGGGAGAGAAGGAGTTAAGAACCATGGATTCTGGTAACCCTGATTAGAGCATGTAAGTATAGTTGACCTTATGGTAGTTAAGCAATGAGTTTATCCTAATTGAGGGTTTGGATTTCTTGAGATCTTTAAGCTCATCCGAATCAATAAGGTCCTGAATGACCTGCCTGAGAGAGAGACAATCATCAATGTTATGGCCATGATATTGATGGTAGTGGCAATAAGTTTTGGTGTTTACTAAGGTTGGGGGTGGTGTTTAGAAGTTTGGCTCAAGTGGCTTAATGAGTTTAGCTTTGAGATGATGCTCGAAAACCTTGGAAAGTAGTATCCCAAGATTCGAGTACCTCTAGGACTGGGTAGTGTTTCAAAGCATGGGATTCAGTGTTTGTACGGTATTGATGTAGTGGGATTTATGCTTTGTTTGGGTGTATGTAGTGGTTTTGGGTTTGAGGAAGGAGGGCTCCCTTTTCTTTAGCCCTTCAATCTGCTCAATCCGTTAGCTAATAGAGTAGATATCCTAAAAAAAGTGGAAGGTCTGATACTTTAGGTTATCCTAGTACAGTGGCAACAACCCCATAATAAGCTTGTTAATCATGTCTAACTTAGATGGATTCTATTTGACTAGCACAGCTTTATCCATACACTAGCTAAAGTAGTCCATAAAAGACTCATTAATCTTCTGCTTCACCATCTCTAGATCCAGCAAAGTAACATTGTATCGAGATTTGAACCTGAATTACTTGTAGAAAGCAGTGCAAAGAGGCTTCCATTCAACCGTGGTTTCCTTGTTTAGATTATGATACCAAGCCAATGCTGGTCCCTCTAATGAGATGAAGAAGAGTTGGCTATCTGCTTATCTGACAAGTATATAGTGCTCATCATCATCATGTAAGTCTTAAGATGATTCTTTGGATCCCCAACCCTATTATACTTGGGAACATCTGGGAGCTTGAACTTGGCAGGCAACCCCTTGATAGCTAGGTCTTCATGATAGATTGTAGCTATTATATCTTTTGCTTTAGTGTAGAGGTCTCAAACTTATGAACATCATACATATGAAGTGAGACGTCATCGTCTATCTCAGCATCGTATAAATTAATTACTTTCCCATTATCCTTCATAGGAGCTAGCGAGGTGATGAAATCTCCAGAAGTTAGAGCTTTTCAAATTTGTTGTTACAATAGAGTCTTGAAGTCATTGATCAATAACTTGGCTATATATTGGTCAATGAGCTATTGTACTACAGTAAATGAAGCATCATTAAGAATTAAGCAGAAAGTGTTTGATGAAGAAGCAACGTTCTTAGTAGATTGTGAGTCTGACATGATTTGTATATGATAGAGAAGGTTAGCATGAATATATGTGAATGCGTATGTGATTGCATGTAATGCATATGATGTGACATGTAAGATGTATGCATGGCCTATGCTAGGAAACATCCAGCGTTATGGTTGCAAGAGAAAATAGTTAGTGAAAATTATGCATGAGCATGCATGTATGCATGTTGGATTGAAAACATGAAACGGTTAATGAACACGTAGCACATAACAATGCTCTTTGCCATATTTATATCTCCATGAAGATAGGTCGATTTAAAATCTCCTAGGTGGGATATTAGCCCTGAGTTACACTGGGAACTCAAGGCGTAAAACTCTCAACATGTGAGTCAAGTAAAAGATGATCGTGAAAATTTGACAGCATTTCAACATGATGATATTGTTATGATAAGAGAATACCAATTGAATAGGCATGAGGTTAGACAACCAATACAGAATTATGAGAGGATTCTAACTCTTAGTATAGCAAGATGACATGATCATATTGCTATGATAAGAGAATGCCAATAGAATAGGCATGAGGTATGCAACCATATAGAATTATGAGAAGATTCTAAATCTTAGTAGAGCAATGCGAAGTGAGAAAAGTGGATGGATTCAGGCAAATCCACTGATATGATAGAACATCGATTCATATAACATATGAATAAAGGGTCATAGTTTTAGTATGTTACTATGGTTAGCTACATAGGCTTTAGTCCAGTAAGAATAAGTTAAGGTCCCCGCCATGTTATCCACAACCTATCTAACTAAATGGAATCATCGATATAGGACTATACCTAGCGTCTATCTGTCAAGAATCATTGACAGTTAATAAAACAAGGCAGCGAGCAGTGAAGGTAGACTTGCTTTCCCGAGGAGTTGAATAGAGTCTAAGGTAATCACTCACCCGTAATCATTGGTTTGATATGAGATAAACGATGGTGTGTAGATGTAAATTATGGACATGAAATTCAATACAATTACCATGACTAGAATGGTAAAAGTGATATGAAACTTAGAGATTTCAATGCCATCATACTTTCACCATAGGTCCCCAATGGAGTTGCTATTATGGCAGGGCTTTTGTCGCGACCCAGAGTGAGGCTTGCGATGCACAGACTGGGGGCTTGCATGGAGCAAAAATGTAGTCTTCTTGAGGGGCTACTCTAAGGAATGAGATAGACTCAAAAGAGTCACAAGATGGAGTCACCATCGGATGGTTCTAGAATTGGTTCAACTGACCCATTAGTCGAGTTAATTATCATAGGCAGGTGAGCATTCATAAGCATGAAATGAGCACACAATGGGGTAAAGCATAGCAGCAATCATAGCAAATATAGTATGGTAAAAATGATGTAGCAATCATAGTATGATATTATGATATGGCGATCATGGCATACACATGACATGGCATAAGCATGACATGTGAGATGATATGGCATAGTATATATCATATAGTGATGATAAAACATACATCATGGCAAATATAAAATAACAAGTAAAGTTGCATGAAATAAAATAGAGGACGGTGAAAAGGATCAAAGAAGATAGGGGATATACGACAGATACAAAAATAGGAGAATAAAGCTATTCTATTTCAAAGAATTTTCATTGATACAAAATCTGAGACATTAAGCAATGTCTAAACCATATAGGAAAAAGTCAATCTTGGGCAGCACGAGCCGAAAATGCACGAGTGAAAATGTAATATAAACAAGCAAAATTGTTAGTAGCAAATGATTTTTAAGACTTGTTCGATTAATTCAGGGCCACGTGAAAGCATGAATCAAGAGCTGAAGTTTAATGAATGTAGTGGTAACAATCATGAAAAAGTGAATAAACATGAGCCGAATCATGAAAATCATGCAAAAATAATCAATTTTACGCAAAATTGATTAATGGAAAAAGCAAACTTTCTAAGATCATATGAAATATCACTTAGAAACAAATCATATCCAATCAAGCTAAACATGTCAAGCAACACATTAAACATAATTAAAATAGCATTAATTAAGTAATTAAGCAAAAAAAGATGATTTAATGGCAAAATCATAAGCAATTAATCATGAAACAATAAATTACGAGTCAATAACATTATATAAATGTCAATTGAAGATAACAAACTTAACCAACCAAGCCAATCATATTATATACCATAAATTAAATAAGCATTTAACTTGAAAAATTAATTTTGAAGCTAAAATTAATGAAATATGAATGATATATGATGAACTCAAATCATTAAGGCTACTGTGAAGCCTCTAATGCTATTGAGAACTTTAAAATTTGCTAGGAAACAAGAAAACATGAATGAAAAATGCAATTTTCTGGCAAAACAAGAGGTGATATATACTATGTATGGCACACATCATATGATGTACACAGTATGTAGCAAGCCAATTTCAAGGAAAAATGTGTTTTTAAGTAAAAACACAAATGAAAACCCAAATCTTAGCATATCAAATAACTATGGCAGATCATTTAAGGCATAAACAAGCATTGGGAACCATTAAACCACATATGATCGAAGCTAATCATAAAAAAACAAAGCCAAAACCATAACCCCATAATGAAATCAATAAGAAAAGAAGGAGAGAATAAGTATTCCACTTACCATAATAAATTAGGCTTCTAGATCTTGACTACAGACATGATTAAGGATATAATCTATGTTAATTAATCTCTAATCCTAAGTTAATTACTTAATTAAGCACTCAATTAAGTAAGATTTAATTTTGATAAAGTTTAGGAAAGTTTCATTAATTTTTGGACCTTTTTTCATAAGTACAAGGCTTATATTTATAGGTGTGGGTGATGGGATTAAGAAAATCACATTAGCAATGTAGGATTCTGTAAAATTACAAGCTATATGCACAACATATAATGCTATATACACAGCATATAGCCTAAAAAAAGGCTATATGCATATGTAGCAGCAGATGCCTAATATGATCCATTTTTTACCTATGTGCATCACCCAATGTAGGCACATTGGGATGTGTACAATAGGTCAAAGAAGCATCATTTGAGACCCTAAGGCATGGTGTCATATGGAGCATATTAGATTTTCATAGGTAAAGGCTACCCATCATGCGTATATTTTCATGACATGCGCAGCATGTAGCACTATGTGTTGTGCATATCATGAAATGCATGCTATATGCTCCACCTTCCACAAGCAAAATGTAACATGCTCCGTATGTCCAGAACACTTAGGGGACCTGTACCAAGATGAATCAAAATTGCAGTGTATGGGTAAAAAGTTAAGGTTAACACTAATATAATTCCCCTCTTTTAAGTTAAAGGATGATTTCTCTTAATGATTAGAACCATGCATTGCACCAACTCCTTAGACATGTCTAATCTTCCTGCCACCTATGTCAACTTATTAGCTTCCCAGTTTTGCTTCCTTGGCATATGATTAGAAGAGACTTCCATAAACTCTTATAATAATTGTATTGCAGTTACAAAATAAGAAGCCAATAATATATTATTGCACTTGTACTCATTAGCAAGCATTCTCAACACTAATTATGAATCTCCTATGATGTTAATTTCTTCTGCACCTAGCTTATTTAATATCTCTAGGCTTATAACAAGTGCTATATATTCTGCTTGATTATTTATTCAATTGGAGTTTAGATTAAAAAACATGGTGGTCTTGGTTCCACTTGGGGAAATGATGACTACTCCTACCCTAGTTATTTTCTCAATACATGAACCATTAAATTTCAAGGTCTAAGGTACTTTTTCCAAGTGAAAAATATCTAAATCGGGTTGTTTCTCCATTTCAACCTCTATACATGGATGATCAGCCAAAAAGTCTACAAAGGCTTAACCTTTTACTACCCTTTGGGGAATGTAAGCCAGTGTAAACTTAGCTAATGCCAATGCCCATTTCCCAATTCTTCTTATAATCATTGGTCTTGACAATATATATTTGATCAAATTTATTTATGATACTATGTACACCTTAGCTCTAATTATATAGTATCTTAATTTCATGAAGGAAAAATAAAAAGCTATACATAAATTTTCTATAGGTGTGTACCTAGTCTTTATATCGTTTATCACTCTACTTAAATAATAGATTGCCTACTCATGACCTATAAAGTTATTTTATGCTAGCAAACACCCTACATAATTACAAGCAACAGAAAGTAAAGCTTCAAAAGATAGTCATCCCTAAGAGGCATTAAGGCATGAGGCTTACTCAAATACTCTTTGATCCTCTCAAATGCTGCTTGATGGCATTCTTCTCATATGAACTCATCTTCTTTCTTCAATTTTAACAAGTTAAAAAATTCTTTCACCTTCCCTACCATATTTGAAATGAATCTTCTTAGGTAATTGACTTTCCTCAAGAATTGTTGTAGTTCCTTTTTATTGCTTAGGGTAGCTGCCCCTATGATAGCCTTTACTTTTATAAACCCTAATTGCCCTTTGATGTACAAAGAAACCCAAAAAAGTTCCCAGCTCTTACTCTAAAGGTACACCTAAGCTGGTATTTCCTCAATCTTTCGAATCCATTTCTCAAATGACATATGTGTTCTTTCTCCATTTTAACTTAACTACTATGTCATCAATATACACTTCTATTGTTTTATCAATTAGGTCATGAAAAATTAAATTTGTAACCCTTTGTTAGGTGGTACCATCATTTTTAAGGCTAAATGACATCACTAGCCATTCATAAGTGCTTACTGCTCATAGATATCTAAAGGTAGTTTTAAAAATATCAGACTCAGCAATGGGCACTTGGTTGTAACCAACAAAACAATCCCAAAAAGTTAATATTTCATGATTAACAGTAGCATCGATTAACATGTCACTAATTAGCATGACATAAATGATTTTAGGAGTGACAACATTTAAATCATGAAAATCCACACACACACTCTTAATTTGCCATCTTTTTTTAACAATAGGAACTGCATTAGCTAGCCACTTCGTATACTTTGCCTTCCTAATAAATCAAGCTTTTTATAGTTGTTTTATTTCTTCTTTGATCTCTACTTCAATTTCCTTAAATATTCTTCTTGATGCTTGATAGACAGGTTTGAAACTAGTTTTGATCGGTAAGTGATGCTGCACCAGATCATGACTTAAACTAGTTATATCTCTATAATCCCATACAAAGCAATCCTTGAACTCATATAGTAGCTTTATTATCCCTACCTTTAACTCTGGATTTAAGCTACTGCTCATATATGTTATTTTCATTTCCTTAGATGTCCCAAGGTTAACTTCGTCAAGAGGATCTTGTACCCTAGCTCTTACTTCCTTTAGCCTAGATGGTTCTACTTCAAGATCTTCCCACTGTACTTCATCTATATCTTTAGAAGGCTCTTCTTTTAGGATGGATTTAGTACCATATACACCTATCTCATCATCAAAAGCCTCTTCCTCTATGTTCTACAATGCTACTTTCAAAATGGTAGTAGCAATAACTATCCTTTCTTCAACAGTAGAATCAATCATGGATTTCTTCCACAGTAACCCTCAGAATTGGCCTTTTATATAACATGATCTCCATTGATTTTGTTATCACTGTAGCCTTTTGCAACCTGCTACTAGTTCTTATTGCTACTACTATCTTAGGATTTCTTCTTTTATTTTGCCCTACAAATTTGATAAGACCTAGCTCAATATCATAATATACTACTTCAACGATATCTACTTGAGCACCAAAAGGCTTGTTATCTACATAGATTACTTCCACATCATCTCTCTTTCAAAATAAGATAAATTGATGAAGTAAGGATGACACACACCAATTGACATGAATCCAATCCTTTCCAAGAAGTGCCTTATAACTAGCAGATGAGTCCACCATAAAGAAAGTAGATAACGATGTATTCATTTTGATTGTTATCTCCATAGGCAAAACCCCAAGCATCCTGGTTGACTCTCCCATGAAAACAAACATAGATACATTAGTTGAAATAAGATCCTCAATAGATTTTTTTAAGGTTTAAAGCATTATTAAAGGTATTATATTGACAGCTGATCCATTATCAACCAGTATTTTGAAAAATGGTCTACCATTGAGATGTGCTTGAATATACAATGGCTTAATGTGTCTCATCATCTTCTCTGATGGTTTCTTTAGTACCACTTGTTTGGGCTCCTCGAAACCTCTAGCTTGAATAGTGACTCCACTGATTACATTAGAAGCGAAAACCCTATTTGCTCTTGTTACCCTAAGTGTGCATACTTTCTCATTTTGTCTATCTTCCTCCACTTTCTCTTCTACTTCTACTCTATTTTCTTTTTGCTTTTGAAAATATGTTGGCAATAACAAAAAGGAAGTGACACAACTAAAAGGAATAAGAATGTTACCTACCATAAATATGTCTTTTATATCTTCACTGCTCCCAACAAACTCCATATCATCCTTTATTGACTTCCTACCAAACTTTACTTTAGGTTTGACATCTTTTCCTTAATTTCCCCCTTTTGCTTGAAGTTCGTCAGTCATTTGCCTTTAGTTTCTTCTTATTTTCCGTTGCCTTTTATCTAACTATGAATTCCCATAGCCTTATATTTCTCAACTAGGTTCTTCCTTTGCAATCTCCTCTTTTATGTATGAGTCAAAGGTTGGGGAAAATTCTTATGTTGAAGGAGTTGCTATTGCTCCCTTGGGTCTGGGGGAATTATGAACCTGGATTGGTTCCTTTGAAATCTTGAGTCAGTTCTTTTGTAACTCTTGTAGTCTTTAATAATTAGCTCTGGCCTCTTTCTATAAATCTTAATATCTACCCTCTTCCTTTTAACCTCCAACCTGAGATCCCTCAGCTATTCTTTTAACCGCCTAATCTTGTATTCAGTTCTTCCATCAAAAGTTTTCTATATCCATCCATGCTTGAGGAAAGTTCTAAAGGGTACATTTTCTTTTCTGTTAACATCTTTTTTATTTAACACTTTTTTAAGATCTACAGTTGTAGCATTCACTATTGCCACTAAGAGAAATGGGTCTTCCTCCACCATCATTGCCTTTGCCCTTTCAAGAAACTTCATGATTCTCTTATCAATACAATCCTATATCACATTCCTAAAACTCCAGCATGCATTTGTTGAATGAACCTAAGAATGGTGATACATATAGTATGACTTCCCTTTAAGTTCCTCTTTGTTAGGAATGATGTGATCAATTAATAACTTGATAAACTTCTCCTTAAGGAGGAAATTAAAAATCTCATTAGTTTTCTCCACATCAAACATATACTGATTGTTGTAAGGTTGAGACTTTTTCTTCTCCTCTATTGGCTTCATTAGTAGCAAGCAAATATATAAGCTAGTGGAAATCAAATTAGCCATAACCACATCTTAGTTGACCTCTTGACAATAGGTCCCATGATTGCTTTCCTTCTATGATTTTCCTCCTTTAGCAGCTCCTTATATTCTGACACTTTAGTTGTTATCTCATAGAAATCAAATTCCATTCCCTGGAATTTCTTTCTCACCTCAATGTCTACCCTATACTGAGCCATTTTCATAAACTCTATTTTTGGCAAAAAAATCTTGCATCTGTTTCATAGCTTTTTAAACCTTGCAATAAAATGATCAGCTGACTCCCCAGGCCTTTGTGTCAATCTAGATGACTTTGCCACACAAATTTGTAGCTTAATTCTAAAAAACTATATGTGAAACTGTCTTTTCATTTCCTACCATGTATATATTGAATTCCTAAACAATGTTAAGAACTATGTAAAAGCTACCCCTATCAAGGAGTTAAGAAACAAGCATAGCTTAAAAAAGCTAAAATTTTCATAATTTGCCAGTTCACCATACTAAATAGTAAACTTGACAATGTGCTTAATAGTTGATTGCCCATCTTCTCCTATAAACAAGGAAAAATTAGAAATCTTATAATCCTTATGATAAGGATTTTCTGTCAATAAAATTAGGGTATGGTTTATGAAACTCTGGATGTCCTATTTGTTGTAGACCAGGTTTGTACAGTTCCTATACCACTTCCTTTACTGTGTCAACATTAACTAGTATAGGCTGTGATGAGGGAAATGGTCTTCTCTCTACACTGCCCTCAAGCTTTAAATATATCCTGAATCATCATAATAGATAGGGTGAGACACGAGATTAATATATCCATGTAATTGATTTTGGTTGGGACTCCTACCTATAGTTTGGTAGCTTTTAAAAGGATTACCTCTTGGGGGAATGTGGATTTCCTTCCTATTATTGGGTGGTTGATATATTTCCCCAACACCAATGCTAATATGAGAGACTTCCCCTTGCCCCCCAAGCTCTTTAGAGGCTTATTTGCTCCTAGGGGAATCAACCTCATATGCTTTCCCTAATGCACTGACAGAAATTTTTTTGCAAGTAGTTTCAAGAGTCTTATTAATACCCTCTAGAATCTTATTAGTACCTTTTATTGATTTAGTCACTCTTTTAACCTCTTCCAAAGTAATTGTTACCACTTGGACGAGCTTTTAAACTACATCCTCCATGATAATTTTCACCATATGTGTTTGCATGGTAGACTCCATGTTTTTTGCTGAAGACTACATAGCCACAGGAAGGGCCTGTGTAGGCGCTTTTACTTCTACACCTTAGATAAATTCTCTTTGCTCACTTTATTCCATCAAATTTAAAACCCCTGTTACGGTAACGGGTGCTTCCAAGTCCTAAGACTCAAACACCATTTCTTTTCTCAAATTACTTTTGGTTCTTGTAGGTATCATCAAGAGGTCCCACTGGGTGTGCCAAAAAAGATGTTCATGTGATTTTTATGTTGCAAGCATGCCAGAAAATTTAAATATTCTCAAAGTATGTGTGCCTTCTGACTTCTAATCAAAACAATCATGGATCTCTGATTTGCTTGTATTAGAGAATTAAGCTGAAGAAAATAATGCTAAATAAGAATGTATTATAAAAGGGATGATTAAATTTAAAGGATGGGTGTCTAAAAATAAAGTAAAATAAACAAAGGCTGAAGTAAAGTTAGAATAAAATTTGCTTCAGAGTGATTTTTTGATGAATGATTGTTGGACCATCTTCCTTTTCCATTTTATTATTTATCCTCTCATAAAATCATCATTCTAAATATTGATAACTGTCACGTATCCACCTCCTGCACTTCTCCATAATCAATGTGATAACTGCCTCTATCACGTATTTTTAGGAAGTTAAGCCTATTAAACCAATTAATGGCTTAATTTACTGAATATCATTTAATTAATAAAATATTAAATTAATTAAAATCAATTTAGTTTTGATAGAAGCCATTTAAGTTAAACCTATTAAATTAAATAATGGTCCAAAAAAAATTAAATATCATCTAACTTAGGCTTATTAAATTAATTAATAGCTAAAAAATCAAAAAAAATATTAAATAAATTAATATAGAATTAATATTTTTAATTATTTTAATTAATTGAAATTAAGTTAATTTGTGGTAGAAATAACTTTGATTTATTTTATTTTAACACAATAACTTGTTTATTTATATACTTTCAAACATCTGTTATTGTTAATTTATTTTTTATTTAACCTCTAAATTTGTTAATTTCTTATAAAAAGTAAATGTATAAAATAAGTAAAATTGAGGTGTCTAAATGATAAAAATTAAAGTTCATAGGGAAAATTAAAAAGTTATTATAAGTTCAAGTGTTTGAAGTATACAAATAAACAAATTGAGGTGTTAAAATGAAAAAAATTGAAGTAAAAGGCACAAAATGAAAAAACATATCTAGTTCATGAGGCTACAAATGTATTATGCCTATTACTATCAATTATTAGACGTCATCATCATTATCATTATTCATTATCACTATCATTACTTTTATCTAGCAATATCAATATCAACTATTACTATTTTCACTTATTATTGTCACCATCAATTATTATGGTTATCATCAATCATTCATCATCTTCTACTACCAATATCTTCATGACCATTATTAATGATTATTAGTATTCACCACTTTCTATAATTATCATAATCACATGTTTATGATTTCTCGTATATAATCATATTAACATATCGACATGATAAATAATTAAATGATCTAATATATAATCATATATTATAGTTCAACATGAATGAGAATGGATTTAAGGATATTTTCATAAAAAATAGATATATGATAAAAAAATTTCTTTTTCTTGCAATTACAACATTGTATGGTCAAATATTTTTAATCAAATCAATATCAAGAATGATAATTTTAGATTTCATATTAAATGAAGAAAATATTATCCACTATAATTATAAAAGATGATATAAAGTTTTTTTTGTTTTATATGGAGCTAAAATTGTTGAAGAAGATCGAGAGCAATTAGTGATGTTCAATATTTAATTAAATGATATTTAATATTTAAGCCATTCATTAATTTAATAGGTTTAAATTAAATATTTTTTGTTAAAATTTAACTAATTTTAATTAATTTAAATAATTAAGTAAATTAATTTTATATTAGTTTATTTGATATTTTTATTAATTAAATGATTTTTATATTTTGACCATTAATTAATTTAATAGGCCTAAATTAAATTATTTTTTTAAAACTAAATTAATTTTAATTAATTTAAATAATTAAATTAATTAATTTTATATTAATTAATTTAATATTTTTATAATTAAATGGTATTTAGTAAATTAGGCCACTGATTGATTTAAAAAGGTTAACTGTTAGAGATACATGATAGAGTCGGTTATCAAATAATATATTTTAATTATGGAGGAAATTAAGGAAGTGGGTATGTGATATGGAGTTAATTATCAATACTTAAAGACCACAGTTTTAAGGAAGGATAAATAACAAGTGAAGGTAATTACTAAATGAATAGACAATCATCAATCAAGAAAAACAGTCTGAGCAAATTTTATTTTAGCATTTATTTTTATATAATATTTATTTTATTTTATTTTACATAATCTTTATTTTAATTTCAATTGCCTCTTTACACATTTACAATACATTTTTATTTAGCATTATTTTATTTGTTGAGCTTAATTCTCTAATATAAGCAAATAGGAGATCCATAGTTCTTTGGTACACTCATAATTCCAAAAATCACATAAACATGCTTAGTGGGGAAAGAAACTATGTTTGAGTCTCATGACTTGGAAGTGCATGCTGCCGCAATAAGGGTTTTAACTTTGATAGAATAAATTAAGCAGGGGGAATTTCCTCAAGATGTAAAAGTAGAGGTAACTACATAGCCCTCTCGTTTGATCGTGTAGTTTTTAGAAGATTATAAAGAATTCTTTGCTAAGGTAATGTCAGTTGTAAAGATTACTATAGTGGAAGCCTTCACGAAACTAACCCAAGCAATTGCAGTTTCCATGGAGAATATCAATAAAGATTTGATTAAGTCAGTTGTGGATGCAACTAAGACTCTTGAAATTATTGGTAAGGCAATTTCTATTATTTCTTCAAGAAAAGTATATGAGGCTAATTCCTTAAAAATTAAACAAGCCTTTAAAGAACTTGGGGGTAAGGTGAAGTACTTTAAGGAAGTATCATGGTTGGAGAAACATATCAACCACCTTATGAGAGGGATGAAATTCATGCTCCCTAAGAGGAAGTCCTTCTAGAAGTCACCAAACTATAGGTTGGCTTTTAAACCAAAATCAATTTTACAGATATACTAATTTTATATCTCATCCTATCCACTATGATGATGCAGGATATATTCCAAGCCCAAGGGTAGCATTAGGGGAAGACCATTTTCTTCACTATAATCTATAACAACTAATATTAACATTGTGAGGGAAGTGGTTTAGAAACTGTATGGACCTGATATACGATAAATAAGACATCCAGAGTTTCATAAGCCATATCTCAATTTTATGGAAATATAAAACCATTATTTTAGAGGTTATAGGATTCTTGATTTCTCTTTATTAATGGGGGGAAGATGGATAATTGATTGTTGAGCATATTGTAAGGTTTACCATTTAGTGTGGTGAACTAGCAAATTATAAAAATTTTAACTTTTTAAGTTACAATTATTTTTCCTAACTTTTTAATAAGGGTGGCTTTTACATGATTTACAATATTGCGCAGGAATTCAATATGTACTTGACAGAAAATGGAAAGGCAATTTCATAAATAGTTTGGTAGAATTATCTAGGTTGACACAAAGGTCAAGGGAATTTGCTAATTACTTTATTGTAAGATTTAAAAAGTTAAGGAATCGATGAAAGATATTTATGCCAAAAATAAAGTTTATGAAGATGGATCAACATGTGCTAGACATTAAGCTAATGAAGAAATTCTAGGGTATAAAATTTTATAATTTTTATGAAATGATAGTCAAAATATCAAAATATCAAAATATAAGGAGTTTCCAAAGGAGGAAAATCATAAAAGGAAGGTAGTCAAGGGACCTATTATCAAGATGTCAATCATGATGTGGTTGTTGTTGATCTAGTTTCTACTGGCTTATATATTTATCCATTACTAATGAAGTCAATGGAGAAGAAGAAAAAGTCTTAATCCCATAATAATCAATATTCATTTAATGTAAGGAAAATAGAGGAGATTTTTAATTTCCTTCTTAAAGAGAAGTTCATCAAATTACCAGCTAATCATATCATTTTTAGCAAGGAGAAACTCAAGGGGACATCATACTATAAATATCACCATTCCTAGACTTATTCAACTAATGAATGTTAGGGTTTTAGGAATGTGATACAAAAATCATATTGATAAGGGTATTATAAAGTTCCTTGAAACACTAGAAGTATTGTTAGTAAAAGAAGGCTTATTTCCCCCTAATGGGAATAGTGAATGCTTAATAGGAAAGAGAGGTTGCCCCCAAGAACTTTCCCAGCACGGGTGGGTATCGAGGAGTTTTGGTAAAAAAACTAAAGAGAAGATTAGGTAATTAGAAGATCAATTGAGAAATCTCAAGTTCAAAGTTGAAGAAAAGAAGGCAGATACTAACATTTATAGAAGATCAGATCCAGTGTTCAGAGAGTATAAAAGTTAGAGTTAAGATTTTAAAGGAACCAATTCAGGTTCATAACTCTTATAGATTTAAGAGAGTAATGATAACTTCTTCAACATAAAAAGTTTCCTAAACCTTTGACTTGCATGCAAAAGATAATATTGTAAAGGAAGAGCTTAGTTGAGAAACACAAGGTTATAAGAATTTACAAGGAAGGAAAAGCATGTGTTGACCCTGACTTATCACTCACCTATGATTTCAAGTTTTTATTGATTTGGCTTGGTACAAGTCCCCGATGTCAACCCCGATAGTGCATATATGCCTGTTTGGCTCTCTCTGAGTGTTCTGAGTGTACAAAGCACATTATAGTTGATGGGGCCCACCCCATGTGAAGGGCCCACCATCCTTTTTAGCTTTCTTTATGTATTCTATACACACAGAACACATTACACTATGCCCATCAAAGGTAGAGTACATAGCATGCAAAATGCTACGTTTCGGGTGTGTAGCCCTACACACCCAAAATGAGACGTATGGTAGGGCCTACCTAGCGAAAGCCAAAGCTAGACAACGCCTTAGAATATCAAGTGCATCTCTGATGACATATGGCTCACATTAAATTTTGCTTGTACGAGCCTATGCGCATTGCCTGAAAATGCAACATACGTAGCATGTTACACAATGTACTATGCATGTTACAAAAATAACACGTTTGGTAGGGAGCCTTCCCGGGACCAAATCTAATGTGCTCCGTGCTGCACAATGCCTTAAAATGTTAAATAATGCTTGTTTGACATATAAAGCACATTACATTTTACTCGTACGAGGTGGAGCGCATTGTAATGTGTGGAGCATGTTACACAATATGCTACGCATGTTACAAAAATAAGATGTTTGGTGGGGAGCCTTCCTGGGACCAAAACTAAAATGCACCATATCATACAATGTCTTAAAACATAAAAAGACTCTCCGTTGACATATGGCGCACGTTCCATTGCAACCACAGTGGGCCTCACATGAAAGGCCAAAATGTAATATGCAGAGCATGTTACATAACATGCTGCACACATTAACAATGTGTGGTGCACATAGCCTTATGTGTAGCGCACATTGCTTAAAAATTTGAAAATTTGGACTGAAAATTACAATTTTACCAAACCCTAATTTCCCTCTATAAATATAGAGCTTGGGTTTGCAAAAAAGAGGTCCCAAAAATTGCTAAAAACATACCAAAACTCTGCCAAAATCTTCTTAAAATTAATTAAGCACTTAATTAATTAATTCCCTAGGATTTAGAGACTAATTGACTCTAGTTAGGCTCCCTAAGCATGTTACACCCGTAGTTGAGACCTGTAGTAATTTGTACGCTAGTAGACGGGTAGAGGTCTGTGTGCATATGAGTTTGGTTATCCATTAATGATGTGTATATATATATATGTATGTATGTATGTATGCTTGTATCTGTGATTGTATTTTATGATACTGTCACCTTATTGGGAAGCGTGACTTCTCGGTTGAATGAGGGACAGTAAGTTTGATGTGTTAGGATTGGTTTTGGAGTGTGTTTCACAGGTTTGGGGAGAGTTAGGGGCTTCAAGTGAGGCATGTCCTGATGTTAGGCATGCGGTACGGGCGTACGGATAGCCGTACGAACATACCAGGTATCAGGAATAGGAGGTATTGAGGTCCTGGAGTCGGTATAGGCATACCAAGAGGGTGTACGACCGTACCATTGCTCGTAGGAAAAGTTGTGCATCAGGAACTTTAGGGTCGTACAGGCATACCAAATCTGGTACGGGCGTATGACAACTCGCAGGAAAATTCATGCATCAGGGTTTTTACATTGGTATGGGCGTACGGGTATTTGGTACGGCCGTACGCGACTTAAAACACCATTTTTAAGAGGATAAACTTAGACTTTTCTTTGACTTTCTTTCCTTTTCTTTCTCCCAAACCCTTCCTACAGTCCCTTAACCCCTAGAGCTCATTTTTCTTCAGGGAATTAAGCATAGTGGAGTTGTTTTTGCACGGCTAGAAGCTTAGAGGAGTGATTAGCCACTAGAAGCTTTACTTCTACTAGGTTTGTGCTAATTAGTGTTGGTTTATAATAGTTGTTCTTCACTTCTTTTATTGCTTTTAAGCCAAGTATGGCTTAGTAAATGATGATTGGGGATTGAATTCCCGTATTTGCCTATTCCTTGATGCTATGAGCTTGTTATCTGTTAAGTTTAATGATTCTTGCTTGAGATTCCATTTGATACTCTCGTATGTTAGCATATTCATGACATTCGAGATCGTGAATGCCTGAGTAGAGCAAGAGAAAATGAGGAAAGGCATGCTGGATCATATATTACAGGATTCCATAATGGAATCATATATTATGTTTCCTCCTTCGGGAGTTGAGTCTCGAGACATAGGCATAACAAAGGGGCCTACGGGCTAGGATTACAGATGTCCTGCTTCGGGAGTTGAGTACCGATACATAGGGATCCAGCATGGGAATGTATTGTGCACAATAAGGAAAAAGGGTAAAAGGGAAAGAGAGTACATGACAAAAGAGAGAGAAGAGGGCCAATATAGCATTGCATTCTATTGCTTGTTGTCTGACATGCTTGTTTCTGTTATATGCATGTATATTAGTTAGCACCACTGAGTCTTCGACTCAGCGTTTATCAATTGATGAGCGCAGGTTCCAAGCCTACTGTAGAAGGCCCGGAGCAGTGACTGCCAGTATTAGCAGAGTAGCGGATTCAGCAGCAATCCCAATCTCGAGGTGGTCTGCGATAGCCGTGTTGGTTTGCGTAGTGATTAAGCAACAGAAGAAATTTAAAATTTTCATTTAAAATAACAAACCAAAAGATGATCTTTGCATCAAAACACAGAGAAAACAATTTAGAGATTAGAAGCGACAGTTTTGATAGTAACTCTTACATTCAATGCAGATGTCCTTCGTTCTTTATCTCTATTGCATTTATGGTTGTAGCAAACCAAAAACCACCAAAATAGGTAGCCTCCAACAGTATCCACATGAAATGGGG
>CANYBF012122756.1:0-11008 GCA_948192965.1 Dalechampia spathulata
GCTCCAGCTGCCCCAGCTCTCTACCAACTGCTGTCCTTTTGTAATCAGATGGGTTTTTCTGCTGTTCCTCCTGCGTGTGTTGTATGACGTATCCCTCTGCAGAAACCGTTTTCTGCTCCCCATTCCCTCTCCATCAGCAGCTATTCTCTTTCCACGTGGCAGCCATCTACTTCTCCTTCTTGGACCACTTTTCCCTTCTTGTAATTACAAAACTATCCCTGCACTATAAAACATAAATTAAGTAATATAACAAAATAACTAAAGTTAAGTAAATTGACACCTAAATTACCCAATTAATACCAATTAATCAAGAAAAAATTAACTTAATTAGGCCTAAAATATCAGCAAAACCAGCTGATATCAGTTCCTATATGTGTGATTAGGAGAATGTGTATAGCTTATAAGAGGTTGAACAAAGCAACTCATAAGGATAATTTTTCACTTCTTTTCATTGATCAAGTCTTGGAAAAACTTGCACAATATGCCTTCTTTTATTTGCTTGATGGTTATTATGGATTTTATCAAATTTTCATTCATCATAGTGATCAAGTCAAAACTACATTCACTTATCCATATTTGTACATTTGCATTCCATCATGTGCCATTTGGTCTTTGTAATGCTCCTACAATATTTCAACGATGCATGCTTTCTATATTTTATAATTTGATTGATTCATTGGTTGAAGTGTTTATAGATGATTTCACTATTTATGACATTGAATTTTCAAATTATCTAGTCTTTCTAAGTTTTAGATATAGAGCACAATGTTGTCATAAATTAGGAGAAGTGTCACTTCATGGTAACATAATGCATAATATTAGGACACAATATTTTCTCAAAAGGGATAGAAGTTGATAAAATAAAAATTGAAGTGATAGCAAATCTTCCTCCTCCCACTTAAATATAAGAGATCAAAAACTTTCTTGATCGTGCAGGTTTCTATGACCAATTCATCAAAGTGTTTTTGAAGATTGCTAAGCTTTTATGCAATTTGCTAGTACAAGATATAGTGTTCAAGTTTGATGAAGGTATGAGCATTCATTTGAATTTCTAAACAAAACCTTGATTTCAACTCCTATATGAAGACCATTAAATTTCTTATTATCATTTGAATTATTGTGTGACACAATCAATTTTGCTATTAGAGCTGTTCTTATCGTAGGAAGAAGGGGAAACGTTATGCTACCTATTATACAAGCAAATTTTTAGATGATGCTCAAAATAATTATATAACCATAAAGGAGTTTATAGTTGTTATCTATGCTTTTGATAAATTCCACACTCATTTCATTGGTTCCAAGGTTATAATTAATCTGATCATTTAACAATCAAGAATAAGAAAGATGTCAAGACGAGAATTATTTCATGGATTTTTTTACTTCAGGAATTTGATCATAAGATTTAGGAAAAGAAGGGGTGTGAGAATCATATGGCATATACAAGAAATTTTTGAAATTATGATGAAAATAGCAACAGATTCATTTTTGTCGCCATATGAAGATAGAAAAGAGATGAAATAGTGATGATGTTTGGCAAAGGCAATAGATGCAAAATTTTGTTATAAATTTCATTGTTAATGATATTAGAAGTAAAAAATTATGATGGATTCGTTACTATATAGCGACAAAATTAATTTTGTTTCCAATCTATTACTATTTAGAGATGAAATTTATTTTTATCTTTAATTTCATAATCCATCTCTAAGTTTGTTGCTATATATGAAAAAAAGTAATATTATGTATATATCATAAATAAATAAATTTTGGTAACATTTTATTTACATTTATAAAATTGTAGAAATTTTATATTTATTTAGAAAATAAGAAATAAATAAATTTTTAATATCATATTAAAAATGAAAATATTAAATTTAATAAAATGTAAACTATTTCTTATATAATTGTATGGATTTTAAATTTTATAATAATTAATAAAATTGCAATTTACTTTTTATATATAAGTTGTGGTTATTAATTTAGAAAAATTATAGTAATACTATTTAATTTATAAAATATAAATAAATAATGTATTTAAAAATATCATCATTTTGTGTAATTATATGTTGTGAGAATTGAAATATTGAAAGGTATTTATCTATTAATCAAATAACATAAGCTAACTTCCTTCACCATATCATGGTAAAATAATAAATTTGAAATTAATATATAATATTTATTGTTATATATAAATATTAAGGTATATAAAGAATATCATAAAATAATATTATATAAAGTATTTAATATTTAATTTAAAATAAATATAATGAAATATTAATGAAGAAATGAATTTTGGTTAATCGAAAAAAATTTGTACAACCCAAAATGACACTATTTTATTTAGGAGCTAAAAGTGATTGGAGTTCTAAATCCTTAAACTCACTTTGTCAATCTAATTATGGAAGAAAATTCTCACTAACCAATCCCTTTGTAATAGTAAAATAGCCAAGACAAGGCTATATGACTACTTCTAACTATCAAAAAAATATATGAAAAATGCTTCTTACAAAGTCGATCTAACAATTTTATTTTTCAAGTTAAATCACTAAAATTCATAAAAAAATTAAAACTCATATTAGGAATAATTATTCCTTAAGTTGATATTGTTTATAAGTTAAAAATACAATTCCGGATCTAATAACTTGTGTTAGACCCATGATTTTAATGTGTGTATTTTATGTGAGTCAATTTAAGTTATTTGCAATTTAAAATCATTTTTCTATGTTTGGTACGGGCGTTCCTGTTTTAGTATGGGCGTACGAATTCACTTTGTTGTGTGGTACAAGCATATGATTGATCATACCAAGTTAGCTTTGTTTCCTTGAGTTTGGTATGGCGTACCAAGGTTTGGTACGGGCATATCATTGCTTTCAGGAATTTGGTTTGTTAGCAAACTTATTTTGGTACGGGTGTATCAATGGGTGGTACGACTGTACATTTGCTTGCAGGAATTTTGCTTGTCAGGAAAATTTTTTTGGTATAGGCATACCAATAGATGGTACGGTCGTACCTAGTTCCCGCATGTTTTTAAATTATGTCTTTTTAAATCGGCACAGACGTACCATATCTGGTATGGTCGTACGTGACTTTCCAGAAAGTCTTTAAACCCTTTCTAATGGTTTTATTTTATATAGAGAACATTATTACATTTTCAATCTAACGATTAGTTTTGTAGAGCAAAGTTCCCTTTGAGCTTCAATCTTCATTTGCAAGTAACTTTACTTGTATTGTAATTCAAGCATTGTAAACTCTCTTTTCATTGTATTCCTATAACCTAAGTGTTAGGTTTTGTATTTGTGGGTTGGTATGAGATTAATGCTTGAGGCATTAGTTTGTAATTGAGAGTTTAATTGCTGTGAGATTGTAATTGTTGTAAAGGTTGGAGTGTGAGCCTGAAAATACTGGACTTAGGATTCATTTGAGGAATCCTTTGTTGTAATAATCGATTGAGATTAGTGGAACCCTAAGTAGAAGATTTAAGAGAAGTGGACGTAGGCAATAGTTAGTACCAAACCACTATAAATCATATGTGTTGCCAATTCCGCATAGATTTCATTTGGTATTAGAGCTTGGGCTCTATTTTTCAAGAAGTAACATTCTTAAAGTTAAGATTAAATGGCAACACATTGTTTAGAGAGTCAATCTTGTACAAAACCTCCTTTCTTTGATGGTATAAATTATTCTTATTGAAAACATAGAATGGAGATATTTTTGGATAGTGATGGAGTTGAATTATGGAACTTCATTCAAAATGATTATAGTCCTCCTACAACTATCATTGAAGGTATTTCCACATTGAAGTCTAAAGATAAGTGGAATATCAAAGAGAAGAAGGCCAATGCTATAAATAAAAAGGCCATGAATATCTTGTATTGTGCCATTAATAGAGAGGAGTATGGAAGAGTGTCTTAATGCATGTTCGCCAAACAAATTTAGGATGCTTTGAAAATACATCATGAAGGCACAAATCAAGTGAAGATCAAGAAGACCCAACTTTTGACTCATGAATATGAGTTATTCATTATAAGGTAAAATGAGAGTGTATCGGAGATGTATAATAGGCTCATGGTGATTATCAATGGTCTAAAGAAGCTTAGGAAGAGTTATGCTAGAGAAGACATCAACAACAAGATTCTTAGAGTTCTTCCAAAGAAGAATTGGGAAGCAAGGGTGATTGCATTTAAGAAAATAAATGATCTATCAGTACTTTCCACCGACATGCTTATAGGAAAGCTTCTTACTCATGAGATCACCTTAAGGCAAGGTGTTAGAAGAAAAGAAGAATCAACAAGTTAAGGACATGTGAAGAGTGAATGTCCTAGATTAAGGAAACCATCCAAGCCATCCAAGAAGAAAGCTTTCAAATCAACTTGGGATGATGAAAGATTAGTTGAAGAACATATACTATGCTTGATGGCAATGGAGGATGAAGATGATCTCAATGAGGTAAGTACTTCTAACCAATCTCTTAATGATGAGTTTGATGATGAAGTGTCTTAGAGGAACTTCTTGTTAAGTTTGAGCAATTGGCCAAGGAAAATAAAATTCTTAAATCTAAAAACTTAGCTTTGATAAATGAGATTGATTGCTTGAAAATAGAAGTAGATGCTTTAAGTTCATCTAAAAGAGAATTTCAAAAATCATTTAAAAATGTTTCAAATCTTTCAATGTTAAATGAATCCTTGAAAAAGGAAAAAGAAGATTTATGTTTTGAAAATAAGAATTTAAAAAGAGAAAATGAGAGTTTAAAAGAAAACCTTTCAAAATTTGAAAAAGGTAGCATTAAAATTGATAGTATTCTTAAATGCCAAAAGCTCAAATTTGATAAGAAAGGTATATGTTATGATGAAAACACTCATTCTTCATCAAATGACCCTAAATTTCTCAAAGTTACTTCTATTGAGAAGGTTGCCAAGAGAAATGAAAGTAAAGGAGTTGAAAACTCCAATGCTAAGAGGTTTAAGACCTCAACTAGAAGTGAATTGCATAAGAATTGCAATTGTGAGGTAAAGCATTTCAATACAAAGGCAAAAGGTGTGTGTTTGCATTCAAATGTCAAAATTGGAAATGACATGAAAAGTGAACAAAGGAAAGTTTATTTTCATAGACCAAGAAGTTGGAAGTCTAAAACCTTTCTTGATCATTGTCATTATTATGATAAGTTTGGTCACTCTAATTATAAATGTTTTATAAGGTTAAGTCACTTGAGATATATTCCAAATGACTCAAGTGAAGCTAACCCCCATGGACTCAAATACATTTGGGTACCAAAAGTTAAATGAAGTTGTTTTGTAGGTTTGCTTGAAGTTTACTAGATGAGAATGGATGGATATTCAAACAACAAAATGAAGTCTCTTTTGCATTGATGAAATGAAGAATAAGATTATGCAACTACTTAGAGGGAGTTTTTGAGTTTTGTGTTTCTTGTGGTATGATTGTTATGTGTATTGATCGTGTTGGTATCGTGATTGTTGATTTTATTTTTGTTTTGAAATGAGAATTTTGAACATATGCATGAGAACATCAATGATTGATTTTGACTTTTTTTTTATGTAGCCAAAGGAGGAGAAGTATGGTGAAAATGAATTTGTATGCATTTTGAAAAATAATTTTCATTGAGTATGAATTGTAAGGGTGCAATTTATGAGGGGGAGTTAATTTTAATTAAAAAGCATTTGGGGTTTGTCAACATCAAAAAGGGGGAGAATGTTGAACCTTGGGGGTCCTTGATTTTATTTTTGATGTTAGACAAACAATGTTTTATGATAATTATTGAAGTTTTGAGTGTTTCAAGTTTCGTCTGGGCGTACCAGTTTTGGTACGGATGTATAAAGAGGCCGTACAGAGTGGAAAAATGTTCAAAAAGTTTGGTACGGGCATACCACTTAGTGGTACGGTCGTACGTGATGCTTTGGCATCATTTTGGAGTCATATTTTGGGTGTCGTATGGTTGTACAGGGGCGTACGGCCATATGGGTCGAAATACTTATTTTTCAGCATTTTTGAAAAAGTTATATAACGGCTCTATTTTGCATTTAATAAAATATGCATATATGACCATTGAGCATTTTTAAACTTGTATAACGACTAATAATCCGAGCATATATGCAATAATACCTTTTTACACATATCTAAGAATTACAATAAAATATTTATGAAATTAAACTCATTTAGGTCTCTTAGATCTCACGTCATTGGCTTAAATATAAAATAAAATGAAAACTATTCTAAAATAAAATAATAAGAATAATGTTCTCTCTATAAAAGAAACAATTATCCCTTTTATAAAGAACTTATAACTAATATAAATAAATAAAAAATAAATAATTCCTAAAATAATAATTCTATCTCCCTAAACAACTTTGAATATGATACTCAAACCAAAAATATGACTTTTGAATTCCAAAAACTCATAAAATTTATTCATCTTGTACTTATAGTCTAAGGTCATAAGTATCTGATTCTTATAAAATCTTCTAAAATCATGAGTTTTAACATCATTTATCATCTTTTGCCTAAAAAACCTATAAAACCCAAAAATTAACAAAAATCAACTAATTTTAGAAATATTATCCTCAAAATAAACCCAAATATTAACAAAAAAAATTACATGCCCATCATTGATTTAATCATTCTCTTGACATCTATGCAATCACCTCTATTTCTACATCTTAGGAAAATTCCCCTTCTTAATCTCCTCTATCAGTGTTGAAACCCCTATTGTGGCAGTGGGTACTTTCAAGTCCTAAGATTCAAACACAATTTCTTTTCCGATATTACTTCTTGTTTTTTATGGCATCATCAATAGATCATATTGAGCATATCAAAAAAATTATCCACATGATTTTTTGGAATTGCAATCGTGTTAAAGAATTTAAGTGTTCTCAAACTGTTGCATCTTATAAGTCCTAATCAAGTAATTATTGATCTCTTATTTACTTGTAATAGAGAATTAAACTTAGAAATAAAGATAATATTATAAAAAAAATGTATATGTGAATGTATAAAGAGACTAAAAATTAAAGCAAAAACTATGTAAAATAAAACAAACAAAAGGCTATGTAAAATAAAATAAAATGTCAGAATATTATTACTCAAATTGATTTTCTTTTGTGATTGATTGTCCTTTTTCACGTTATTTGATAACTACCTTCACTATGTATTTCTAAAAATTAAACCTATTAAATTAGTTAATAACTTAATTTATTAAATTTCATCTAATTAATAAAATATTATATAAATTAATATATTTAATTAATTAAAGTAAATTGAATTCTGGTATAAACAATTTATTACTAATTTCATTTAATTTGTATGTTGTTCATTTTCATTCCTTTACTGCTAACTGTAGCTATTGTCTTGTCTTAGTTTAGGATGCCTGATAACGAACGATGTCAAAAGTATGTTCACTATACAACATAGCTATAAAATAATAATCTCAAATCATGTAGAATATGGGAATCATCCTCAGAGATGTATAGATTTATGGAGCCAAATATTAGTATTATCATTAATTGATAGTCCAAGATAGAAAACTAAGATGGATTTAAAAACATAAAGTTAAGCAATATAAGTAGTAATCAAATGGCAACAATCCAAATATGCATGCTATGAACATAACTACAATCTAAATAACTTGAAATAGATTCCAAAAACTAAAGCTAATGTAGAAACAATAAGTATCAACAGTATAATTATCAGAACAGTAAATTTTTTTATTGAAAACTCAAATTAGTACTAATAACAATAACATAAACTTAACATTTAGATGATAAGTAATACTAGAAATGCAATAAGACAATAATGAATTAATAACAAACAACAAAAGACAGAATAACAATTACAGTTAACAACAATAATTGGGCACTTGGGATTCAAATAGCATTCAAGATATCAACCATATGTGATTCAAAAAGAATGCTTCAATCCCTAGCAACCATTCGTTTCAACCATTTATCTATTGCTCAATTACTTGTTTATTCCTAGAATCAACCAATGGCAAATGAATGAATTATAAAGCCAAAAATCAATAAATTATAGCTAAACCCCAAATTTATCAATTGATTAAAGAAATAATTGTTTCACCCACAAAGATACAATCTAAAGAATTCCTCAATCCCAAGTATCAAAGTTTAGTTCCTCGTTACAGAATCAGAAATTAAAATCGAAAAAAAAAAGAAGAAAAAGGATGAAGGTTTGCTCAATATCGATGTCAGCCTTGAACTTCATCATAGTCTTCTTGCTACCCCTTTCTGTTTTCTCTCCTTCTAAAGGAATAAAAATAAAATTAAGAAAAATTATTACATATAATAATATTATTGAGGGCAAAAATTAGGAAAGTAAATAATTAAATCATATTATTATAAAATTTCACTAAAAATCTAAATATATTATCTTAAAATGTACTTATATTAATTTAAAAATGTTATTTTAAAATAATTTTCCATTAAATTACTGACCCACACACAAATTAAACCCCGTGCTATACCGTGATTTATCTCCTTCGTAATCGTGTCGGGTCGAGATGTGGGGTTCTTTACGTACTTCGTAATCGTGTCGGGTTGAGGTGTGGGGTTCTTGGGTGTGGCATCAACTTTTGGCCCCAAGAGGGACTATCTGACTGCACCAGGTTCTGGCATGCACCAGTCGATACTTCCTGTTTGTTATTGCCGTGATACACACACACATGATTGGCATATGAAAGTAATTATGAGTGACCTTCATTTATCAGTTCTCACCGACTCCAGTTCTCTGTCAGTTACGTAATGGTAAGTGCAGAGAGGTTTCTGCTTCCATTTATAAATGCATAACATAACATCCTCTCACCTAATAAAAGCTCGAAATAGACCTCCGACCTCTTCTCTTTACTGGCAATTAAATATGCCTTCAATTTAAACACTTGAAAATATGAGCAAATTGTATTATTAGATTAGACTTCTTAAGTGAACAATCATTTTGTTGCTTTTGACGTAATCAATGTCCTATCAACATTAATCTGCATGATAGTGACAACCCCTTGAATGGATAATTAGGCTTCATGGTATTGATTGATGTTCAAGTTTGATAATCAAGTATTATGGTATCTATCTGTTGGAAAGGGAAGTCGTGGGATTGTGATTCTTTCTTTCATTGAACCCAAACTGGATTTTTTATCGTCTAGATAGAGTGTTAATAATTTGACTATTTCGTCAATAAATACTGTTCTTTTTTTTATATGTTAAAATACTATAAAATCTCATTTTCAAATATATAAAATTGACACAAATATATATATATATAATATCGTCTAAGGGATTAATCCTAATTGATGAAAAATCAATTCGTATTTGATTTTTTTTGAATTAATATTTTAATAGATGAAAGAGATATAATTGGTTTATTTAGATAAAGCTAGAGATGAAGATGATGATGTGAGTATGGGGTTTCGTTCTTATCAAATATTTTAGGCTTGAAGGAAGTTGTGGAGGAGGTTAAAATGCAGCTAATTTCAGATCTCTAAAGAAGAGGAAAAGATGAGGCTGAAGAAGAGAAGTTGAACCTACTGCATGCCATTGTTAGCATAAATACCATCACTTACTGTAGGCATCGGCAGCTCAACATAGTAAATGGTCAACCAATTGGAAAATTGTACGTAATAAAACAATTAATATTTGTAATTTTATTATGGTATATACCCCAAAAAATTGATGAAATATATACCCTTTACTTTTTATTTATGTAATTTTAATTGTATAATACTAGACATTTTTCAAAATGTTAGAAAATACAAATAAGTTAATCCTATATATAATTAATACGTATGTATGTGGGTATTTAATATTTGTTTTTGCTAGAAATTAAATTGTAATTTTGATATCATTTATAAGAGCTTAAACACATATAATTTAGCTTAAAATTAATTGAAATTAAAAGAAATGTATATTATAATTTTATAATATATTTAACATATATAATCTCATAGTATACGATCATAATTTAACTTATTTATTTTTACCATCAAACAATTAATATATATTCAATCAACAATAAATGAAACAATATGATAATTCCTTTAATAACTGGTTAGATCTGTTTATGGGAAAAGATGACTATATTGAAGGAGTTCATTAAGGAACTTGTCATTTTAAAGATTACGTTTTTCTCATACATGTACAAAGAAAAATAATAATAGAATTGATGTAATAATCATCATAATTAATCATTTGAATTACATTCACTACAAAAAATCAGCTGAATAGCTACGGAATTTAGCTACGGATAAATTTCGTAGCTAAATAGAGACGGAATAGCGACGGCAAACATAAAATAGCGACGGAAAACAAAATAGCTTCTCCAAATAGTGACGGAAATAATTCGTCGCTATTTCCGTTGCTATATGGCAACAAACTCGTAGAATTTGTCACAATTTAGCAACGGAATTAATTCCGTTGCTAAATCCGTCACTATTTAGCAACGGAAATATGTCCGTAGCTAAATCCGTCACATCTCCCTTTTCAATATATATATATATATATATATATATATATATATATATATATAATTGTATATATAAGTTATATAGCATATGAATATAATTAGTATTAAAAATTATTAATACTAATATAAATAATTAAATAACTTATAAGTTATACAGTTTTTTTATAATTAGGACTATTATTTATGTAATAAAAATAAAGAATTGAAAATGTATCAAAACGACGTCGTTTTACATAGGGAAAAACGTCGTCGTTTTGATGATTATAAAACGACGTCGTTTTATAATGTAAAACGGCGTCGTTTTGATGCTCCTTGTTATTTACCGGTGAGTTCCATCTTCCATTGTAGCCACATTGCACCCTAATTTCGCAAATCCTCTCTATTTTTGTCAGTTCCTTTCTCATTTCATTTGCTTTCCCAAATCGTTCTTAAGCTAATTCATTTGCTTTCCTTTCTGAAGCTATTTCATTTGCACCACATTTGCTTTCTGATTTCCTTTCTCATTTAATTTCGCAAATCCAATCGGTTTTCCACC
>CANYBF012123580.1:0-10042 GCA_948192965.1 Dalechampia spathulata
TTATAGAATCCACTTAACTTATTCCTTTAATTATTTATTCAATAAATCATATACACTCCATTTATTCATCTTAAACCACCATTTTTCTTAATTTAACTTAACCATATTTTAATTAATCATTAATTAATCTTTTTAATCTTCTAATTAAGTTTTTTAATTTACCATTTTGCTAAGTATTTTGCTGCCTTTTTTGGCAACCTTATGGAAAGCAGAAGAACACCACATACACACCCAATCTAATAAAATCAATCAAATTTACAATCTCTAATCAACTAAACTATGAAATCAAAAGCTAAAATCATTAAACTAACATTTAATCATTTGATCATACCTCCTTTAAACTTGAAACCATTCGACCAAAGGGGTAAATAAACATAAAAATGCATGGATCTTATAAATCAAGTATGAAACTAAGCTCACTTTGAAGAACACAGTAAAAACCAGACTAAAACTTGATTTCCTCTTGATTTATCACCCGATCTATAAGGATCTCTGCTTATCACAGCATATTTTCCATCATCAAACATAAACATACACTTTTTAATGAAGATTCGACCAAGATCATAAGATTTAAGTTTCATCATGTTGCAGTTTTGTTTGAAGAGTAAATGAAACTTGTATATTTCGGCCTTAAACTCAAGAAACAATAGGAAAAGGATTCGGCCTTTAGGTAAATAAGGTGAGAATAAGATTATTTCATCCAAAACATAAGGTATTCATATAGATACAACCATGTACTTAAAGATCAAAGAGAAAAATGAAGAGAAAAGGTGCAGTTTTGATCTCTTTAAAGAGAAGAATTTGATTTCTTCATAAAACACCATGAACATAAGGACTCTTCACCAAACCTTGCACAAACCATGTAGTTCTAACATTAGACTTTAGGTTTTAAAAGAAATCATGAAGGAAAAGAGGTGTATTTTCAAATTTCTCAAGAAGAATATGAAGAACATAAGGAAAAGTGTAAGAAAAAGGAAGAGAATGATGAATGAGAATGACCATATTTGGCCAAGGAGGAGAGGAGGCAATGAAAGAGTGTTTCCAATGACAATTAACCCTAGTTTTCATATGGAACATTACATATATATGGGGGTTTCATGGTAGCTTCAATGCACCCCATTTCATGTGATTTTGACCCCTAATACATACCCTTATACATAAATACATGTTTTTATATGTATTTCCTTCCAAAATACCATCAACATATGTATAACATGCTTCAAAAATCCTAAAATTCATATAACCCATAAAAATGCCCATCCATGTCATCATTTTTAATTAATTTAAATATTATAATCACATTCTCTCTCTTTCCACTATGCCATTTCCCCACACACTTTTTCCATATACCCAACCACCTTTTCCAATTATCCATACACCTATTTATTTATTCAAATATCTTTTCCAACTTTCAATAATACATAAATTCAAATTTCATAATTTCCACATCATCAAAAATATTTTATTTAATTTAATCTTATTTCCACCTCATCAATCCATTACACAATTCCACATCATCGCTTTAATTCATATTTAATTAAATCATATAATATTCCTTTCATCACATGTCTTAATTAATACTTTATTATTATCTCTTATCCTTTAATTAATACTAACTTATTTAATCCAATAATTCCATAATTTAATTATGATATCATCATGATGTCATTAATAAAAATTACTAATTTAGCTTTTCCAATATTTTCATATCATTGTTTACCTTCATAAATATATTATCAATCCTTAATTAATTATTCTTAATAAAATTAAAACCATAATTAATCTCATTCGCTTACATCATCATTATCATTTATGACATCATAATTCAATTTTTCACTTTATTAAACTTTCTTTTATATATAATTAAATTTTATTTTATATCAATCATCTTAGACATAAATATTTCAATATACTTACTTAATATTCCATTTTTCACTAATCCACATTTATTTCTATACGTATAAATATTATACGTATATTTTTCACTCGTATAATTCATTTATACGATTCTTAATCATACTTAATTCATAAGTTATGTATACTCTAAATACAATAATAATTTATCTTAATTCCTCAATTTCATGCATTTCCATGCGTACGTAAATATTGTTACCTCGATATACGTGTAATTATCGCTCTATCTAATTTTACACATTCAAGCTTATTTTTCACATTCGACTTAATCTACTATCATCCTATCCTCATTTCTTAATCCCAATAGATATTTCATATCGTTATCATAATATTTATAAGTTTCACCTCGAAATACACATATTTCCGTAATTCCACATCATCACCCTATTTTTGATCATATAAAGGATAATTTAATTACTCGAATTATTAATTCTTTTTGCGCTAAAAATTAGGATGTGACAACTTTCCTTAATGGGAATATACTTGAGGAGGTGTATATGACATAGCCTATTGGTTTCACATCCAGTGATAGCAATAAGGTATGCAAACTTTAAAGATCTGTTTATGGATTAAAGCAAGCATCAAGAAGCTGGAACATTTGTTTTGATGAGGCATTTAAAGAATTTGGTTTCATTCAAAACATAAATGAGCCATTGATCGAGTATCAAAATCATCAAATTAAATCCTACTTCCCCCAATGTAAATATTTAATAATTTTACAGTAGAAGAAGAAGGGTTGATCCCACAGGGATGGAATGATCCTTTGATTATTTGTAAAAAAATAAAAGAAAAAAATTCAAAATTTATCAAAGAAAAATAAATAAATAAAATGAATTTTGATTTTGGAGAATATCAATATGGAAAGACTTCCCAATCACAAGCCATAATTAATTATTACTAGATCATGATCATGGATGAAATGATAATTCAACGGTAACGTCACCAAATCAGTTATAGAACACCGAGAAAGCCTCATGTGAACTAATTCTTCCTTATTATTAAGACGACTAGGAAGCAGTTCTACAATCACCTCTAATTCATGAATGGACACAGTGGAATTAGCTTCACATACAGTGTTTTAGAAGTTGCATTAAGGATTAGAAGAAGATGATTCTAATTAACACTTAAGAGCCAGCTCTATCATGTTCAAACTAGATCATTTAACTCATAAAGAAATTTAAAAGCCTTTTACCTCAATTAACACTTTGATTGCTACTTCAGTGAGTCGAGTGACAATTATAGATTAAATAACTCGCAATGGGCCCTTTTTGACATGTCCCTAAGAAATACAATGGTTCGTCAATTTATAGAAATAAAACAAATAACGATTTACCATTGAAATTAGGAACAATTTAATCTTCTATGATCTTTAATAAATTAATTGTGTTACTCTTAATTGGGGAATAGAAATGCTTAGGCAAGCATCATAGGCAACAACATCAATCTCTTTATAATATGAACAAGTCTCCTATTTATAAGGGTCAAAAATAAACTAACTAAATAAAATAAATATCAATTCTAATCTTCAGATAGGATCTCCTAAATCTAATATTATCTAATCCTAAATTTAAAGATATAAAATCAGATTCATCAAGTCCTTGTGCCCTCTCTTATGCCTATAAGCCTTGGTCATACGACTTGTATTCTACCTTAGCCTCCAAAACATGGTAAAAAATCCTTTTAAGCTTCTTTTTTACTTTTCCCTATTTTTACCTATAAAATATAGAAAGATAATCAAGTCAAATATTCTAGCTACATTCCAAATCCAAAATGGACCATTTTATACATGAAAAACATGCATTTTAGCACTCGATTAGCCATGTATTTACAAGAAGGATAGTGGGAGTGAAATCATTTTCCTTGTAATATATGTAGATGATATATTAATCATGGGAAATGGTATTCCAATTTTGTAGAGTGTTAAAGTTTGATTGTCTAAACAATTCTTCATGAAAGACCTTGGAGAAGCTACTTATATCTTGGGTATAACGATCTATAAGGTAGATCAAGGAAGCTTATTAGCCTTTCACAATCTACTTATATAGAGAAGGTATTAAAGAGGTTTAGTATGGATCTTTCCAAGAAAGGTTATATTCCCATGGTACATAGGAAGTATCCTTCTAAGGCTTCTTGTCCAAAAACACAAGAGGAGAAAGATTGCATGACTAGAATCCCATATGCATATGTACTTGGATCTATCATGTATACTATTATGTGGCATTTTCTTTGAGTGTTACAAGTACTTGAGTACTTGAGGAACATTAGGCTACTATCAAGAATATCCTTAAATACTTAAGAAAGACTAAGGATATGTTCTTGGTATATGGAGAATGCATAGAATCCTTTGTAGAATGCTTATTGATTTTCCTAACTAGAGAATTAGTAATCATACTATGAGAGCATGCTATGCAGCTGAAAGACGTTACACTATGACATGAGTTATCTAACGTAAACATGTGCATTGGCAGTTAGAGACAACCTTATTGGAGACCTTACCAGTGAGATTTCATATGGATAATTAATGTATGTCTGTTAAATATATATCACTCATATCAGTAGTGCAAGTATCCTTAAGACTTTACATAACAAGGTTATCAAGACCTTAGATCATTATATTTCAACTCCTATGTTTTTTTCCTCCTTATGAGGCATTCATAGCTTGGAGGTTGGATATAGTGTGAAGTAGTTGAAGGTATTTGTTTACCAATAAAGGATTCACCACCCTAGATTAACAGTAGGGGTTTTATCTTATTGATTCATGTAATACTCTTTATTCAAGAATCTCTGGCCATAGTGGAATGTCTATTAATGAATGAGTTTCATGAGGGCATTGTGGGATTAAATATTATGATTACACGAAACATCAAGTTTAAGACATGATCTAACATAATTGATCATGTATTGAGCTGACATTAATCTATACTCAAACCTAAATGAGATAGTGGTTGATGAAAGGAGTTTATAGCATGAAATCTGATATGGAAGGGTTGTAGTCAAATTGATGACCTCTTGACATTTGGGTAATCATGATGTGTGACTAGACAGTACTCTTGATTTTCATAAGATATTATTAGTTAGAGATTAATAAATGTTGCCAATATGTCAAGAACCCAAAAGCTTGCACACTAAAAATTAGAGGAATGGTAATGATGAATGGGTGTTGATAGAATAATATTTTATGGTTACAAGATAGCCTAAATCTTTTATGTTTATTCGATAGATCATGAAAATACCTTCAATTTGATACTAAGATTGCATGAATCTCATAAGTAGAACTCAAGATACAAGTGTTTTAAGATGGCATGCGCCATGTGTATGCCATATACAGGCTTGGACGTGATTTGGTCAATATGTGAGTGTCACATGACTTATTCATGTGTTATAAGTCAGCAGGAAAGGGAATATGATTATCATATGGTTTAAGAAGGATTTTAAGTCATGCTTTATTTGATTCATATGATTATCTTTAGTTCTACTTGTTAGATTCATGTAATCTTGGTATCAAATCGAAGGTCTTTTCATGCTCTATCAAATAAACATGAAAGATTTAGGCTATCTTGTAACCATAAAACATTATTCTATCAACACCCATTCATTATTACCATTCCTTTAACTTTTAGTGTGTGACCTTTTGGGTTCTTGACATATTGACAACATCTATTAATCTCTAATTAATAATATCTTATATAAATCAAAAGTGATGCCTAGTCATACATCATGATTACCCAAATGTCAAGAGGTAATCAATTTGACTACAACCCTTCCATATCAAATTCCATGCAATAAACTCCTTTCACCAACCACTATCTCATTTACGTTTGAGTATAGATTAATGTCAACTCAATACATGATCAATTATGTTAGATCATGTCTTAAACTTGATGTTTTATGTAATCATAATATTTACTCCCATAATGCTTTCATGAAACTCATTCATTAATAGACATTCCACTATCGCCAGAGATTCTTGAATAAAAAGTATTACATGAATCAATAAGATAAAACCCCTACTATTAATCTAGGGTGGTGAATCCTTTATTGATAAATAAATACCTTCAACTACTTCATAATATATCCAACCTCCAAGCTATGAATGCCTCATAAGGAGGAAAAAAACATAGGAGTTAAAATATAATGATATGAGGTCTAGATAACCTTTTTATCAAAACTCTTAAGGATACTTGCACTACTGATATGAGTGGGATATATTTAACAAACATAGATCAGTTATCCATATGAAATCTTACTAGTAAGGTCTCTAATAAGCTCATCTTTAACTGCCCTTCCATATGTTTACGTTAGACAATTCATGTCATCTGTCACCTCTTTCAGCTGCGTAACATGCTCTCGTAGTATGATTACTAATTCTCTAGTTAAGAAAATCAATAATCATTCTACAAAGGATTCCATACATTCTGATTAAATGCTAAAATTATATATATATATATATACATATATATATTCATCCTTATTACTAAATCCCTTTTATTAAACACTTCTAAGTTTACCATATTAACATTATTATTATGCACACATTATTATTTTACATATTTAAGAGTCATCATACTTATTAATTACATGATTAATATTACCATCAAAAGTATTTAAATTATTGTCATAGTGCCTATTTAGTAGTTACATGATTATTTACATAAATAGAAGTCTGTAAGAATTCAACCGTTACCCAAGGCTTATTGTTATGTCTAGCTGCTACCACTAACATTCTTGTTCGCCGACTTGACTTAGTTTTATGTTTATCAATTGACAAACACTGAGTATAAAACTTAGTGGTGCTAGTATAGCAAATATAACAAATATCATAATGAATAACATTTCAATAAATATCAAAATACCATTTAACATATTAACCATATTATCAAGATGTCATCAACTATATACGATTTTTAATAATCATCATATTAGTCACTATTCATGAATTTTACCTCAACCATATAAATGCTTATGCAAATTTACCATTTCCTCAATTATTTAACCATTTTCAAATGTCATCTTCATCATGTATAAGAATAATGTATATTTATGAGTATGCGCATTTACTGATCATTTCTTGAATATGCATATTTACTAGGTCTTTTACTTACAATTTATTCGTAATCAAATATCATTTAATACTTATCTCTTTAATTTCATTATTCTCATAACATAATCCCTTTTATTTAATTCTTATAGGAATTTATAACATTTACCAGTATATTTTATATAGCATTTTTCTCATATCAAATCTTTTCCTTTCTCCTTATTTCTCCATGAAATGTTATGTCATGTTCCATGATTAATGCATTATGAATATGTCATATTTAATGAATAAAATAACATATCATAATTTAATTGTGTAATGCTATTGTATTACCAAACCATTGCCTCTTTGATCAATAAATGATCAAGGAATTCCAAAACAGACTAGCAAAAACCTGGTATGTCCTTTCCTTTGTTAATATCCATGGATGATTCATGAGGTTTATCCACTAATTTATCTATTTCACATTCAATTTTCATCCATTACTAATGTATTTCATTTCATCATTTATTATTCTTACATTATTGTGTTAATTAAACACATACATATTTGTTTTGTTTTCTTATCCTATTACTTAAGAAATTATGTTACTATTACATTTACCTAAATTAAATATCCTTTATTCAATTGTAACATATTTAATATCTACTTATTGTAATTATAATACCATTGAAAGTAATCCTTACATTATCATATAACATTTCTTTCATTCAATCCAGTCAACAATATTCTATGTGATTATTTTCTTATTATATTCTTAATTTGATCATATAATTAGTTTCTGTTTAACACAGATATTATAATACTTATTACTTAATAGTTATTAAAATCAGTAATACTTTATCTTAATAATTTTCTAGTTAAAATCATAACTCATTTATAAATCATTTGATTATCATTTCTTATTTGAATTAAAATTCTTTTATCATTTTAGTACTACTAATTTAATATTATGACTTAACTAAACTCCAATTACTAATCATATCTATATTTCATTAAAAATAGTTACTGTCAAAAACAAAAAATAGTGAATATTATCAGTTATTTATTCTATACGTAAACTGAGTTAATTTCTTAGTATTATATCCTGATATTTAACTTAATTTACTATTGTATAAACACTGTTATTATTAATATGAATCTGAACTATTAGAGAATTTTAATGTTTCTGCTTAATCCAATCCTTTACCACCACTATCTTAAAACCAGTTAATAATCTTAATAATATCTTTACTTAAATATCTTTCTATCATTTAACTTAATTACATGTCTAATAACAGTTAATGTGACTATTGTTTACTTATTTACTTAACATTTCCATTAATATCATCATGTCATATGCTATTTGCCTTAATCTTTTTCTTTGCAATCATTTAAGTATAATCTTATATCATTTAGTAAACTTATAAACTTCACTTAATCAAATTCTATATTATATATCATCATCATTAAACTTATTAATTAAATATCTAATGAAATCATACAAGTATAAACATTCTATAAATCATGTGTCTATAACCTATAGTTCACTGTTATCTCTATTCTAATCCTTAACTGAAATCTTTTTGAAAACCATATCATGTCATTCAATTGCTTATTAACTTATAAATCTTCTTAATATCTCTTAATATGCTTAAATAATTGATCATTTACATCCATTTATAAATCATAGTCACATAGTTAAGTTAAGGTCCTATTACACTTGATATGGCATTCTTTAATGACTTAAGTCATACTATCAATTAACCACTTCATTTAATTTCTTATAATCACACAATTTACTTAAACATTTACTAACTTATGTCCTCAAATTTGATATGGTTGAATACTTGCACAAAAATCCATTAAATATTAGCAATTCACATCTTAAATCCATTTTGACAAATTTATACTTTAAGCTAACCTTCTTAATCATATTAATACCTTCATTTAACTTTAATTCTTTTATTATGTCACTAAATCAAACTTAACAAAATCCATTTTTCCTTAATTTCTATCATATAAATACTTTAAATGAAGATTAAGCCTTAAATTACCAAATATGCTTATCTTATATCCAATTTAATTCATATACCACATGCTTCTTATTAATACATCCTTAAGGACTTTATCTCAACCTTAATTAAAAGTTAATTACTTTAATCATACTTAAATTTAATTATTTAAATTATAGCTCTTAAGTCATATACACTTAAAATGATATTTGGCCTTAAAACATCAAATGAACTTATCTTAAGCTTTAATTTTATCACCTTCTTTGCTATTAACATTCTATTTTTAGTAAATCATCTTTATGATCATATTTTAAACTTACCAACCATTAAAATGTTACTTGAAAGTTTTGACCAAAGTGAAAATTATAAAGCACACACACCCACACAACCATAACTCACTTTATTTCATCTCTTTTACAATCTTAACTCATCTAACTATCAAATCACCAATTAAAAAATACCAAAACAACAAGAAACCATTCGGCCATGACTAAAATCTCATCAAAAATTCATAAATTAACTCAATGTACCACTCATTTATACTTACCAAGGCTCACCTTAAGCCAAACCATAAAAATCTCTATAAGAGTAGGGCGTCCCGGACGCGGGAGCCCAGCACGCTGTTCGGCGTGAGATGCCGTGGTGCTTGCTCTCAATAGCGTTTCCCTTTTTATTTTGAAAAAACAATTACTTTTATGATGTGGAGTTGCCACCTAGTTTGGTTTGTTAATTCAATTGAATGACTAAAAGAAAACTAGGAAATAAAACCCAGGCCTTCCCGTGTTGGAAAGCGGCCTGAATTTCTTCAGAGTTTGGGTTCAGGGTTTCAATTTATTCGTATTCCATCTTATTATGTTCACTTTGTTTAATCTCAAAGAAAGTTCCTAGGCACGCATTTAGGTTTAAGTTCATTTAGCATACTTTGCATGGCATACGGCAAATAAGAAACATATATAAATATGGAAAGCATAAAGAAAGCGTAAAAGAAAGCATAAAAAGCAGGAAATAAAGGCAGGAAAATAAAATGTGGGCAAATACAACCCACCCAAATAAAGAAAGCAAGTAAATAAAAGCTTTGGGTATTTAATACAACCCA